>OLKM01003681.1:18952-32201 GCA_900291075.1 Melanogrammus aeglefinus | reverse complement strand
AGATACCAGGAACCTTGGAGACGGTCTGCCTACCTGGTAGGATGTAGGAGGGATTAAGGGCCTTTACCCTTGAAGCCCCTGTCCTCCACAAAGGAAAATGGCTGTAGGTCCCAGACCAGATGCATAAGATGCATCGAGGCTATGCTAGTTGGTATCATTTTTGTATGTTTGTTTTCTTTCCTTCAAACAAGTGCTCTGTGGATTTTCTAAAAGAGCACAAAAGAAATACCTATTACGTCCTCCATAGTAGAACTTTATGTAGGCCTATAAACATTTAGGAAATTGGATGAGGTTCGCCACATGTGTTTATATCTAGCCGGTTCTGTGTTTGTGGGTCTGTAGTGTGATGGAAAATGTACATGTTAAGTTTTTCTTCATGAACTTAGGTTTTGTGTACTATTCCGTGAATGCTCTCCTACAGGGTAATCTAAAATGTAAACCTTTGTGGGTGGTGAAGTAATCTGTTCTCACGTCTGTTCCGTGTATATCTTCTGTTGGTTTCGGGCCTGTTCCTTGATCCTTGGCGGGGAGCGTCGGGAAACAAAGAGTTACACTGGCACGGCCAGCGACCCCTTTTATGACATCCTAAGGAACTTCAAGCGATAGATTACCATCAGGGTTAAAAAATGGCTTTTGGTTTATTGGGGGACAGCTGCCCTCAAGAAACCAATCTAAGTGTATAAGAACTCCTGACTTAGGGGACTTCTCCTTGCGAACTTGCTTTAGAGAATGAAGTGAGACGCAAGGCAAACTCCCATCTGAGGCCTCCGATTATTGTATTGTATGCCTGTTTTGTTGTTTGTTGTTGCTAGTGCCATATTGTCGTGGCAATTTCTTTGTCTACGGAGTTCCTATCGTTCCTATGTCAGATATTGCGTTTAAGCAGGGGCGGATCTAGCCATTTTGGGGCCCTAGGCAAAATAGAGACATGGGGCCCTCATTTTTGAAACACGTACAAAAACAAATAAACCATCCCTACTCTTCGAAATCGCAATAAACCCATAGTGCACTGCCAACTCAACCTCCTCCCAGTAAAATCAGTTTTCAGATTTCTCTCAGTTTGCAAAATTACATGTTTAGTTACTCAAACGAGAGAGAGAGAGAGAGAGAGAGAGAGAGAGAGAGAGAGAGAGAGAGAGAGAGAGAGAATTTCCATTCTCTGCCAGAGATACAAATGATCCTTGCACTTAACAGAAGCTAAAATACTAAAATGGATATGAGTCTATTTCCCCCATATATATATACGTAAACCATTTCCCGCCATAATGCTGGGAGAAACGTATCGACCCCTGTTGGTGTCTATTCCTCCATTCATTTAGATGGGCGGAAGAAACGTGTATAGCCATTGTGTGTTTGGGCAATAAACATACAGGGCGCACTGTACCTATCTGCGCAGCACCCTTCTCTGAAGGCTCTCTCTTCGCTCTCTCTTCTTTGTCCCTCCCTCTCTCTCTCTCCTCGTCTCGATCGTTTCGTGGAGCAGACGTTAATTGTCTGAGAACACTCCATACTCGATGCATTGGTTTACATTTCGTTCTTTGAGCTGGTTTATTTTTATCTATTTTCAGCTTTTGAGGAGGTGCTTCAAAGATGCAAATTTTCTTGCAATATCTCAAAACTCCACATGGAAAAACCCGTTGGCTTTTGTTCAGAGAACCCAGGGCGAGACGCTCGCACTTCCGGGTTGGTCCGACCTACCGTCATCACCTGCCACTCTCCTGTAAAAACACAGTTTCAAGTTGATGATAATATATAATAATACATAATAAATAATAAATAATAATAATAATAATAATAATATACATACTCATAATAATGAATAACCTGACAGTGTCTCACGAATTTTCGTGAGAACCGAGTTTGAACCATCGGGCCCCCCGTTCTAGCCAATGGGATGAATGCTTATAGCATTCATAACTATGCCGTGGAGGGATTTACATTGTACATGACTCGTCAACACTCCTGCGACGACACAGAAGCGCATGGTCCTCGCGTTAGCCAATGGATGAATGCTCAATGAGCGTCTCTATGTGCAGCGCCATCGGTTCCCGTTAGCCAATGGAGATGAATGCTCATAGCACGTCAATATATTGGCCCGTGGAGGGATTACATTGAAAAACGACGTGGAAAACCCCATGCGTGTCGAAAAACAGAAGCGCAAGGTGTACCCTTTTCACGTCAAGAAATCGGAAGCCGGAAGTCCAATCTGAACCGTCGTCGACAAAAATCGCGCTCGTCGGAGTGAGAATGTTGTTGGTTTAGGTGTCGCAAGTGGTTAAGTTCTTCCATCTTCAAATGTCCATTTCCCTGTTATGCCTTCACCATTTCATGTGAGGTAAAACAGTATGTGTGGTGTGTGTGTGTGTGTGTTGTGTGGTGGTGTGTGTGTGTGTGTGTGTGTGTGTGTGTGTGTGTGTGTCTGTGAGTGAGTGAGTGAGTGAGTGAGTGAGTGAGTGGAGTGAGTGAGTGAGTGAGTGAGTGGAGTGAGTGAGTTGAGTTGACTGGAGTGAGTGGCAAAGCTCTGGCTTGTGTGTTGTGTGTGTGTGTGTGTGTGTGTGTGTGTGGTGCGTGTGCCGTGTGCGGTGTGTGTGTGTGTGGTGTGAGACAGAAAGCATTTGTAACCACAAAGTCCTACTGTTGTCGTTTTCTCAAAGTCTCATTCATCTTAGAAAAGTGGTGAGCAGCAGGTATAGGAACGCAACTGAAAACAGACAGAACAACACAGCAGGAAGCATACTCACTACACCATGTTTCCATTTTGGCGAATGCTTTATATAACAACGAGAATGTTATCTTTGTCAAACTGCAAATGACACATCTGTTCAGCCAGGGCTCACTTGATAGAAAGGTGATGGTTGTTACAGCTCTGTCTTTTCCTCGCTGTTTGTTTTCTCACTACGCACAAAAATCTCCACCCAGGTTCAATCATGTAGCCATATATAAATAAATATCCAAGTCAAGTATCCATTGTTTTTTTTTATAATAACCTTCTCTTCTTTCTCCCTATCTTTCTTTTTCTTCTGGTCTGTGTATCCCTGTTAACTCTTCATCTGTGTCCCCTGTTTTGCCTTCAAGCTTCCTCTGCTTTGCGCCTGTCTCACTCAGTATCCTTCATGTGCCTTTCCTGCCCTTATATCAGGTTTTCATTGCTCGCCTTTTGTGGCCAGTCTTACTTGTTCCCCTGCTTCATGTCTGGTCATTGCCAGGTTTTCCATTGTTTTTTGAATCTTTCTGAACTTTGAACAAACGCTTTGAACTTTCTTTTTAAACATTTCACATCCTCATCTCATTTCAGGTTGGAATCATCTGACCATCAGGCTGTGTAGCTGAGAGGCCTTGTTTTTCATTCTATAGTCTGAACCCCTGCGAGCTTTTGGCCCTCTGCCAATTTTGGTGATAACTGGGTCCATGTCCAGTGTTTTTTGTTATTTCATGTTCAATAGAGATGACAAGCCAGGGCAAAACAGGCGGTCTTAGAGACATAGTGGAACCTCAGGTAAGTCTTGAGTCCTTTTAGTGGTTGAGGAAACTTTCCTTTCCCCTGCTGATGCCACCAGTCCAGAGTGATGTGGAACTCGAGTCACGATGACCTTGGACTCGAGTCAGGACCTGAGTTCATGATTTGATGACTTCTAGACTCGACTTGACCCAATTACCGCATGACTTTGCGATCTCGATTAGACTTAGACTTGACTGCTATTGACTTGAGACTTGAACTCGGACTTTTTGCCTCTTTGACTTGTAATGACTTCGACACGTCTTGAGTCAAAAACATTTATTGTTTTAGATATCTAACGCTATTTCTCCCGCCTAGGAGGGCTAGACACCAAAGACGCATTCACTTCCGTGAAGATGAAAAAAAAACAGAATAGCGAAGTCAAATCTACACTTTAAATAATGTCAAAACAAAAAATTCGATATCATTTTTTACTTTATTCAGAATAACAGTTTTAAGCTTCATATCTGCCTGCGTTTTTGAGATTAGGTCCCATTGAAGCTGGTGGCCAGCCTTCTGACAGTTAAGACAAATCGTAACTAAATTCATTGTTCAACCACTTACCTTTGTTCAAAAAAAATTTAACAAATCCTACCCACTCCATCTTCATAATATCATAAATCTACAACTAAATTTCGATATCATTTATGCTTTCTTCAGAAATCACAGTATTAAGTTTCATATCGGCTTCGTTTCAGTTTGGTCTCATTGATTTACGTTGACGCTGGAGGTGAGGACATTCAGGCAGTGTTTTGCCAGATTGGCGGGTTTTCCCAGCCTATTTGCTACTTTTAAAACAACATAAAGATTTCGGGCACATGCGCATAATCATTTGAACACATTTGACAACAGAAACAATGAACATTATTATAACTATTGATAAGAAAAATTACACATTAGAGTGAATATGTGGAAATTATGGATCAAATAGCCTAATATTGACATTAAGTGAAAATACATGGTGACTTGTTTTCAAGACTTGAAAAAGTTTGGGACTTGGACTTGGACTCGACTTGGCTTTGGTGTGACTTTGACTTGGACTCGACTTGCTTTCCCTGTCTTGACTTGGGACTGACTGACTCGGACTTGGACTGTTTAAGACTTGGGACTTAACTTGGGACTTGCCAAACACACTGACTTTGTCCCATCTCTGCACAGTCACAGGGGAGACTAGGAGCAGTAGTCCTCAGAGCTATTACTCAAATTTGGGTATGTGGTCAAGGAAGTTTTCCCCTGTACCCCATAATCCAGCAATCTGGAAAGGGCGAAGAGACCGCGTGGGGGGAATGCTTTGACGCGGCAATGAATTATTTCCTGGCTTTGAGGTCCTCTCTGCATCAATATCATTCATTTTCTTCTCAAGCTGTGGCAACAATTCATCTAATTCCTTTCCCCTGCATGACATTTTGCATCTGGTCAGTGGAGTTGAGAAGAAGCCCGTATAGGACTCAAAAACACCCTCCATGTTTGAAAAATCTCTTCCGTGACCTGTGACCAGGGTTGTGTCCCACCATATGTAGGAACAAAACATCCTCCTGGAATGCTCTTACTCGGAGTGCAGCACTGTCCCTCCTCTCTCCCCTCATACTCAAACTGCCTTTTTTTCTTTCTCTGGGCGCACCCTCTGGCCAGGCCATCTCCCAAATCAATCTTCTCTGCTATTCCCTGGCATCTGTTTTAGCAGAATTGAATCCGTTCCTCTCGATAATCTTTCGAAGAAAATGCAATAACTTGCAAGGACCGTCTCTCCTCATGACTTCCACTGGACACTTTGGGGCTCTTGCAATAGCTTGCTGACTTTGTTTATGTGAAATAGGACATTTGTACCAGACGACCTGTAACTCACCAGAAAAGGCCCATTTCTTCATCTCTTTGTGAATGCCGTTGGCATTGGAGGCGCATTCAGAGTCTTGCTTCTGCTCAGCATACTCCCTCAGAGCGGTCAGGGCAATCGCAACAATTTTCAGGCAACTGGTATCGTGACGGCTTTCACGGAACTCCACCCTAAGCTCCTCATCTCATGTTTGCACTGAGTGGTTTAATGGTAAATATGTCACATGGTGTTTTAGAAGGATTGTCCAGCGGTTGACAGCAGCACTGAATAGAGCATACAGTCGCTGTGTAACAAGTCCAAAAAAACTCAAGCTGTCACAGAGGACTTGCGCAAAGCAACCACACACCACCAGATTCAACGTGTGGCTGGCAATATGGAACACAGTGTGTCTTTGCTGTTCAGCTCCAGGACTCTGCTCTGGACCCCCCTGTTTCTTCCCCTGCATATTACTGCCGTTGTCCGTAGGATTGCCCCACGACAATCAGCAAGGTCTAAAATTCTAGTGTCTGCAGGTGTCCCAAAAACAAGTTGAGTAGGGCTTTCCCTTTGTGTCCTCTGCCAACCAGAAAGCCAACCAAAGTGCTTCGTGGATGGACACTCCTTCGCCAGCCTTGCAGTCAACTATCCCTCCAGCACCACGGACACAGCTGCTCATCATGGCTGACAATCCGGGTGCAGTCCATGATGACGCTGAAGTACTTGTAGACCTTTTTTCACCCTCTGTACAATTGTGTTTGTCAACACAGCTGCTTCCCACCAAGCAGATTATTTTCATTTTGGATAATTTTGCATGAAATAACTCTCAGAATGTGGTTTTTCTTGCATGCTACCCTCTTCACATGATCCCTCATCATCACAGGTCAAACTGAGCACCATCAGCTGAACTTGGCCTAAGAAATTCCCATTGCCAATGCTCATTAACAGCTTCTCTGAATGGCCTCGAAAAGCTAAGTTGCGCTCGTCACCCAAGTGGTGTAAATAAATGGCCAATAGTCAGACCGTTTCTTCAAGATCCTCCCTCTCCATTTTGTTTACTTCGTTCACCAAAACAGCTCTTGATTTACATGATCTATGGCTTTACCTGTTTGGAGCCGTTGCTGAAGCGTTCCGCCCAAACAGCCATATTTTGCGAGGGTGATCATGCAGACCTTTCTCGTCTTCTTTTTTAAGGAAGGCTGATACGATTTTTCAGTCGTTCCGTGCCGTCAGTGCAGAACCGCTGCTTATTACAAATCGCCCAAACAGCCGACAACAGAAAACAAAACAGCTGCGGTCTTTTTGTCGTTTTACTGTACACAAGCCAGGACCTCTGATTTTTTTTCGCCCATTTTTCATTATTTAAATAGTAGTTGCGTGCTTGTAAAGCGTCTGCCCGGTGTGTTCTGGGGGAAATCTCCTCATAATTGTGCACTGGTCCTTTCCTGTAACAATTTGAGGTAATGCTCCGGAGTCAGGTCAAACTTTTCTGGCCAATGTGCAGGTCGTCGCCAATTAGGAATACTGTTTCCACTGCTGCCTAGTGTGTAAATGGCATAGCACTACTACTCACCGCCAATCATCTTCGTCTTTTATCTTCTCTCTCCTCTCAGCTTCCATAGCCACCTCTTCTCCCCGTCGGCACCCACCTCTCCTCCTTCCTCCTCCACCTCCACCTCCACCTCCACTTCATCATTTTCCCCAACAGCAGAGCCTGTCGCAAGTTCAGCAGCGGCTGCTGTGGCAGCAGCAGGTGTAAAAAATGAAGTCAATTTTGGCAGTGTATCTGCAATTCTTTTCTTCTCAGCTTTTTTGTTTTCGTTTAGCACAAACCACTATCATATAATTCCGCCGCTCATTTTCCCACGAGTCGCATTCCTCTGCTTTGGTTTGAAGTACGTTATTTTCGCGCTGCGCGCGTTACTACGTATATTCATATTCTGGACTAGTCAAATGCACAATGGAGGGGGGCTGTGTGCTGGAAAATTATTATTTTAGGCATTAGTTCGGCGTTTTGTTGATATTTTTGTTATTTTTTTTCTACTAGAAATGTTGTTGTTTTTTTTACTTTTACATAAGTAATGGCTGGGGGGGTCAGATTTGGGGCCCCTTAATAAAGACAAGATTTGGTTGGGGCCCTAGGCACTTGCCTAGGTTGGCCTAATGGAAGATCTGCTTCTGCGTCTAAGGCAGATGAGATAATGGTACAAACGACTCGCATTACTTGTGTACAATTATGCTCATATATATTTGTAAAGATAATACAAACAAAAACGCATCATAACATGCATCAACAAAATAATAACAACAGACATAACATATTAATCTGAGGCCTCAGATGGAAGTTCGCCCTGCGTCTATCAGAAGGCTCGCAGGGAGAAGTCCACTGAGGGTTTCAAGTCATGAGTTCTTATTCACTTCTGGTTGGGTTCTGTAGGGGAGCCGCCCCCTAAATCCACCAAAAGTCTTTGTTTTACCAGAGATGGTAATCTTTTGAATTGAAGCCTCTTATTCAAGATGTCATAAAAATACAGGTTTGCGGCCTTGCCTTATGACCCCTTCATTACCTCCGCTGCCCAGGGGACAGAGGAACAGGCCCATATAAAAGAGGTCAGATTGGTTATTATATACGAAAACAGTTACATCAAAGGAGAGGAGAGAGGAACGGGCCGACCAACTGGAGGCTATCACTCGGAACATCCAAGGTTCACACTTTGGTTGACTCTCTTTAAACTTAGCAGGCAGGAAAGATTTGCATCACAAGAACTAACAACAACAGAAGTTCATTACATAAAGAAAATACAACACAATTACAACATGCAGATTTTCCAACACACAGATCACACACAGAATAGTAAACTAAAGTTAAGAATAAGAAAACATAACATGTAAATTTTCCATCACAGTATCCAGGACATTTTTACTGGGGTGGCCAAGATGGGATACAAAGCTAGTGTTGGGTGGCCATGGCATAGCGAAGTTTTAAATACATATATGTGACGCAGCGCAACTGCGGTTCGAATCCCGGTCCTTTGCTGCATGTCACATCCCCTCTCTCTCCCATGATTTCCTGTCAAATAAATTTGTCTATGCTGGTAAAAAATTCCATTTCCAACTATCACAGTCCTATCAAGTATATCTGGTTATTTTAACATGTCTATTTCATCATGTAATTATGTTTCAGAATAGGATACACATTTTTCTAAGAGCCATTTCCTTGTAGTGGATTAAAGTCCTCATCATCTCTTCACAAGTTAAATTAGAGTAGCAAAATTCAACTGCTCTTTAACTTCTCTATATAATAACATTAATCAGCATTCAGCTCTTCATCTGTTTCACCTGTATTGTTACCTGTGTTTGCTTTACTAATTGAGGCGCCATCTTGTGGTTACATAAAACACAGCAATCCAGGCAACAGAACAAACCAAAATGCTTTAAGATAGACCTTATTAGAAAGTGTATCTGTAAGCAAAGGATAAATTAAGCTTTTAAGGAAAAAACAGAAATATTTGTTGTTCTTTACATGCTTAGTTTATGTTCTGATTTAGCAATACAGTACAGGTGACACAGATGATGGCCTGATGTCTGAATAATGTTATTCTATAGGATGCCTTGTGATGTATGAAAATGTGCAAAAAGTGGGTTTTCAACCAATAAATTGAAACGTTGGCTTTGATTCAGCATAAATTATGATGTTTATTTAAATCAAACAGTTAAGCCTTAGAATCACAAATTAACTTGATAAATATGCATAAAAAATTGGTAGGATGGAGACAATCCATGCAAGGCTTTATAGGTTAGCAGTAGCACCTTAAAGTCTGATCTGAAAGTTATTGGTAGCCAGTGCAGAGAAGCGAGAATAGGTGTGATATGATCATCAACCTTCTCGTTCTGGTCAGCAGTCTAGCTGCAGCATTCTGTACAAGCTGTAGACTTTTTGTGGTAGAGTTCGGTAATCCCGAGAACAGTGCATTGCAATAATCCAGTCTTGACGAAACAAATGCATGAATCAGTGTCTCTGCGTCCACTGCAGATAACATCGGTCTGATTCTTGCAACGTTTCTCAGATGGAAAAAGGCAATTCTAGTTATACTTCTGTTGTGTAGTAAGAAGGACGAATTGTCTTAACTATTCTTTACTTTATTCAATCCCAACACATGAACATCGTAGTCGCGGCAGCCGTCTTGCATTCCTAGCATTACTCACCTTTTTACTACCACGCGCCAACCAGGAGAAACCCACTGCCCAAGTGCATGCAGTGTCTAGCCTAGAGCTCCACCTATAGGCCTTATACGGAACATCACATATTCCCCTTAATAAGCCAACACTTACAGGGCTATGTAATAACAATGAACTAAGGACCATTATAATCGTTTAACTAACCGATCTAAGTGCCCTTCTATTCCAGCTTATGAACAAGTGGATAAACATCTCCAATTCTATTCTATGCTTTACTAGCATTCAAGTTCTTAACTAAATTGACATGAACAGTTCACCATTTCAACCCTTGATTTACCAACTGTAACCTTTACATCATCATTTTACGTCACGTAATCAACATTATAACTTTTCCCAAAACACATCAGTGACTCATATCAAAGTCCTCAGTCCATGCTGGTGCCCGTCTCGGCCTGGTGCCCGTCTCGGCCTCAGGCGGCGGCTCATTGTCCCCCTCTTCCCTCGATGGCAGAGAAGGTGCCAGGTAGGATGCATTCCAACAGCGACCATCCGACAGAACATATGTATGCAGGCCCCTCTTACCGACCACCTTGAGTGGATTGGTGAACTTGCACTGCGTTTTAGGGAGGATTCCAGGTTTCTTTACCCGCACATATGAGCCACAGGGGAAGGACACGCTCTTGGCCCCTCGCCTGTGATCGGTGTAGTCCTTGCTCTTGCCCTGCTTCAAAGTCACTCTGGCGGCGACGTCCTCAGGTGAATGGGGTGCGGCGTGTGGCATTTGAAATCCAGCCACATGTAGTTTTGTACGCATAGGCCTGCCGTGTAAGAGCTCAGCTGGCGAGTGCTGCGACCACTTCACCGTCGTCTTCTTGAGTGGGCTCTGAGTTTGGAAGCGGGAGGCGTGACAAGCAGTCAGCAGTAACATTCTCGCGCCCGGGCTTGTACTGGATATCATAGCAGAATGAAAGCAACCTCGCGGACCACCTGGCTATGCGCATGCCCGCCCTGCCCTGACCTTTCGAGGAGAGCAGTGTGGTCAGAGGACTGTGGTCAGTCCGTAAGGTGAAATGTCTCCCCCACAGATATGTCCTCCACTTTTCCGTCGCCCATACACACCCCAGCGCCTCCGTTTCAACTGTAGAATATTTCCTCTCAGCCTGGGACAGCGTGCGGGATGCAAACGCCACCGTTCTCTCAGAGGCGTCCGGATGTATCTGTGTGAGGACTGCGCCCAGTCCGTAGTCGGACGCGTCCGTTGTGACGATGGTAGGTAGCTCTGGGTCGAAGAGTGAGAGTGCGGGGCTATCGACTATGAGTCTCTTAATCTCCTCAAAACACTGCTGAGAGTCGGATGTCCATTCGAATGTCGCCGACCCTCGGTGCAGTGCTCGCAGTGGCTCAACGACAACTGCGTAGTCGGGGATGAATTTTTGATACCAGCCAGTAAGCCCCAGAAATGACCTCAAAGTGATAAGGTCTGTGGGTGGGGGAGCATGGGACACAGCGTCCACATGTGATGCATCAGGTTGTAGTCCTTTTTCAGACACGGTGTGCCCCAGGAACGTCAGCTCTGTTTTCCTGATGTGACACTTGGAATAGTTCAGCTTGAGTCCTGCGTTGTCAATGCGCTGCAGCACAGCTTTCAGGTTTCTGTCGTGCTCCTCGGCTGTTGCACCTGTGACAATAATGTCATCGAGATAGCACTGTACACCCAACTGTCCTTTCAAGATCGATGACATCATCCGTTGGAAGCAGCTGGGCGCTGACGCCAGTCCATACGGCACTCTCTTGAAACGAAACAGTCCATCATGTGTAATAAACGTAGTCAAGCTGCGGCTGTCCTCATGCAGCGTGACCTGATGATACGCACTCAGAAGGTCTAGGGTCGAAAACATGGTTGCGCCCCTCAGTTCAGTAAACAGTTCTTCCATGTGTGGTAAAGGGTATCCATCTATCACCACTGCCTTGTTAGGCTCTCTCAAGTCGACACAGAGGCGTATGCCTCCATCTTTCTTCTTGGTGACGACTATCGGTGAAATCCATTCAGATGCCTCCACTGGCTCGATGATGTCTTGGTCTACCAGTCTCTTTATCTCCTGGGATACAGCCCCTCTAACTGAGAATGGTAACCTGCGTAGTGGTTGTTGCACGGGTCTGACCCCTGGGCGCACTTTAACCAGATGCGTGAATGCCTTAGCACACCTAGTGTGTCTGTCTTAACACTGGTTGTAACAGAGTTGGTCTGATTACATGGGCCTGACATGACCTTACCGCCTACTATCTGCATATTTAGCGCGGCAAACAAATCTCTCCCTAATACAGCTGACCCACTCTGCACAACGTAAAGCTCTGTGTCAGCGCAGCAGTCACCATAGGCTACTCTCGCCTGCAAACATCCGTGGACGGAGATGGCATGACCTCCGTAGCTAACTAGGCTCAGCCTTGGTGTTGTAAGAGAACTATCAGGGAAAAGTTGCATAAAAGTGGCTCTGGGCAAAATAGACACGGCTGACCCTGTATCTACCATGAGCTCAATATCCTGACTGTCTCGCGCATTTGTGCTTACATTAACAGTACACACCAACTTTTCTGCAGAGCGCGCAACATCCTCAATGCCTAACACAGTCACTCTCACCTCCGCCGTCTCGGTCACATTCTCGGTCTCAGACTCTGTTATTTCACTCACTCGGTTAGAGCCACGGCAAACTTTCGAGTAATGTCCGTTCTGTTTACAGGAGTTGCAGAGTGCATCGCGCGCAGGGCATCCATCAAAGCTGGCAATGTGTTGAGTAGAGCCACATCTGTAGCACGTCTTACCCTGCGCTGTAGCTGTAGAAGAGAGCTGCGTTGGTGTATTCCTACCCCGCTGAAACCTGTGCTGTCGGGAGGCGAGTAGCCTGCACCGCCTCCACCCCGCCGTCCTGCGGTCCGTGAAGCATTGCCTTTGCCTCCGACACAGCCGTCTCAATCTGACCGGCGATCTGCACAGCCTTGGTCAGTGTCAAGGGAACTTCGAGTAGCAGTTGTTCCCTGATACGCGCTGAGTTGGTTTTTTCGACCAGTTGGTCCCGGATCATTTCCTCTTCCATTCCTCCAAACTCACACGTTGTCGCTAGCTCCCGTAATGAAGCAACGTACTGGTGCGCGCTCTCGCCGTTGCGCTGGCTGCGTTGACGAAAATGGTAGCGCTCAGCTACTACATTCACCTTGGGCGTAAAGAAGTCCTGAATGGCATTCAAAGCCGAAGCATAACTATCGTCCTCCACAGTCAGTGTATAGAAAAGTCTCTGTCCCTCTGCTCCCAAGCAGTGGATAAGCAGGGCGCGCTTTCTTGCATCAGGTAGGTCCTTCTCCGACATAGCCAGCAAGTAATTCTCGAACGTACGGATCCATGACTTGAATGGAATAGCTGGATCTCCGGCGTTTTGAAGAAAAGGTGTAGGTTGACTTAGGTTCAAAGTCGCCATCCTCGTCGCCAATATGTTGTGTAGTAAGAAGGACGAATTGTCTTAACTATTCTTTACTTTATTCAATCCCAACACATGAACATCGTAGTCGCGGCAGCCGTCTTGCATTCCTAGCATTACTCACCTTTTTACTACCACGTGCCAACCATGAGAAACCCACTGCCCGAGTGCATGCAGTGTCTAGCCTAGAGCTCCACCTATAGGCCTTATACGGAACACCACAACGTCTCACGTGTTGGTCAAAGCACAGTTGAGGGTCGAACAGGACACCAAGATTTTTGACAGACGCACTCT
>OLKM01003681.1:0-18942 GCA_900291075.1 Melanogrammus aeglefinus | reverse complement strand
TCTTTACTTTATTCAATCCCAACACATGAAACATCGTTAGTGCGGCAGCCGTCTTGCATTCTAGCATTACTCACCTTTTACTACACGTGCCAACATTTTTGAGAAACCCACTGCCCGGTGCATGCAGTGTCTAGCTAGAGCTTCACCCTATAGGCCTTATACGGGAACACACAACGTTTCTCACGTTGTTGTCAAAGCACAGTTGAGCGGTCGAACAGGGACACCCAAGATTTTTGACAGACGCACTCTGCTGGGATGGCAAGCCATCCAACCACAGTGCAGACTCTTCTCCGGTCCCGCTTCGAGCCGATATATATTCAAGCTCTGTCTTCCCAGTGTTAGCTGTAGGAAGTTTTGTTGACATCCAGCCCTTCACCGCAGCCAGACAGGACTAAAAACCTTCTGAATCGGCCCGAGAATTCCCGCGAATCTACAGAATGAAGAGCTGGGTGTCATCCCGCGTAGCAGTTGAAAACTAATTCGAAGCTTGCGGATAACATCGCCCAAAGGAAGCATGTAGATTGCAAAAAGTAATGGACCAAGGACTGAACCCTTTGTGTACACCAAGCGTAATTTGACAATGCTTTGATCTGAACCCTCATGAAGCACAAATGGGTTCTATCTGTGAGGTAGGATTGGAAGCCCAACCAAGGGCTGTACCCCCGAAACCAACATAGTGCCTCGAGGACGGTGAAGCAAGAGTGCTGTGGTCGATCGTTGTCGAACGCCAGGGCTTAGATCCAGCAGCACAAGCATTGAGCTTGTATTTTTATCCAAGGCAAGAAAGATGTCATTTACAACTCTTGTTAATAGCAAGTTTCAGTTGAGTGGGAAATCCTGAACCCGACTGAAAGGTTCAAAACAGATGTTCCTTGTCGTATAAATCAACGATAGTCTGCAATCCATTCTTGTACGCTGGACAGGAAGGGTAGGTTTGATATAGGCCAGATAGTTTCTGACTATCGTTCAGGATCTAGGCCAGCTTTTTGAGTAGCGGTTTATCACCCCAGCCTTGAAATCAGAAGGAAAATTCCTGTGGAAAGCGAAAGATCATAAGCGAGAGGATTGCAGGGCCCCACTGTGGGAAGAACCCCTTAAGAACCTTAGGAAGGGAGAAGGATTCAAACATACAAGTTGTTGGTTTCGATGCCTTTATCACCCTTCACAGTTCCACCAGGGGAATTGCCTTGAACTCCAAGAGATGAGTTGCGTCAGAATTCCCACTCCTAATAGTTCAGGACCCCATCCTGCCCCACCGGATGCTATAGGACAGGCCGCACGGCAGGCATCAAATATCCCTCTCTGATTGGATGGATCTTTTTCTCAAAGAAATCCATGAATTCACCTTGCCACGATCGAGGAGCCTGTGGTCTGAATCTGTTTCTGAGTGAGACTCTTCACCGTGTCAAACAGACACTTTGGGATCTGTTTCTATTCAGTTTGATGAACACTGGAAAAGTAAGGCATTCCTGGCACATGGTCAGCGCACTCTTATAGATGAGCAGACTGGTTGTGCCATGCAGATGAAAGACCTCAAGTTTATTCGAGCGCATTTGCCGGTCAAGGATCCGGCCGCTTTCTTTTCAGAGTGCAACGTTTTCTGCATTAAACCAGGGAGCTGGTTTTTTCAATGTTCGTTTTTTAATTACGGAGCAACTGGAATCGATGGCAGCAGACAAGCCAATGTTGAGAGTCAACAGTAAGGCACTCCACAGAAACCACTATAGTTACACAGCAGGTTGCGAAGTGAGCCAGGTAACTTAAATCTGCCATTTGCTGGTAATAGTTGCAGGTGTGATGTGGCGACAGCTGAAAGTAGCTTGCTTGATCATCGCAGGGGCAGGATACACCACTGGAAAGTGAGCAGAAAATGGTCTGATAAAGCTGAGGTGTAGGAAGAGACCAATAGTTGTGAAATATCTACACCACGGGTCAAAACGAGATCCAGCGTGTTTCCAACGATGTGGGTTGGGTGCTGGACGAGCTGTTTGAAGCCAAGCGTATCTGTAATAGACAGAAAAACCTTGCGAGGGCATCAGATGGGTTATTCACATGAATTGTTGAAATCTCAATTAGCAAAAATATTGTCTGAATATGTAGCCAGAATCAGCTTCAAACTTCAGAAAAACTCATTGATAAAGAGTGAATACGTTCTGGGTGGACGGTATAACTACAGCCAAACGGAAAGAAATGGAACTCGTTTGTTCTTCTCGGGGAGCCTGAGGTGCAGAACGCAAGGCTATCTTCAAAGGTCTGCAATATATATCTCTATTTCTTTTGGCTTTAAATTAAGCTTAGATTAGATATCAGGGCTACTTCCCACCCTTTCTTAGCTTCTCTGGGATAATTGGGTCGCTAACGTAATTTGGGGTGGAGTAGCTTCATTTAGGGCTTAGAAAACTCATCCGGTTTAAACCAGGTTTCACAGAGGCCCAGTATTGTCCATTTTAATTTCAATAAATATAGATCATGACAGAGCGATTTAGATGAAAGCGACCTATGTTCATGAACCCTATTTTGAGTGCTTCCATTTTTATTATTTCAGCGGGAGAGTCCGGTTAACACTCACTCTGAGGCGGTCATGGGGATGCCGCGTTTCGACGTACTGTTCGCGGCCCTCGCCTGCGGGGTTATGCCACCTCGAAGACAGCGCGAGGCCGCACCCACCGGTAGCATATAGGTAAAGCCTGATTTTCAGAGGGAGTCCGGTAAACACTCAGATCTGAAAAGATTGGTGCGATAGATACTGGTTCAGCTAACACATCAGCTGTTCTAGACTCTGCAACATAAACTATCATGTTGCTAGCAGGTTTACTAAGCTCCTGCAACCGAGCGTGCTGTGGGCGGATGAGTCACGCCTGGCTAAGACCTCTATCTATGTTTTTCGACATACCGTAATTGAGGCGCCTAACCCAGTAGGGTGTAGGCCATCTCTCATGAGCACGCCAGGGCGACCCCACAGGGAGGGCCAGTTATCAACAAAACCAAAGCCCTGCTCAGAACTATATCGTGCCAGCCAGCGATTTAGGAGACAAAGTTCTACTATACGCTCGTCATTACCCTTATCGGGCTAGAGGCGCCAGAAAGAATTACTCGATGCCGACACATCTTTCTGGCCAAAGTTCACAAAAGCCTAGCTATGTTGCTTTTTGTGACTCGGTTTGTCTCGACCTAACATCGTTGGTGCCGACATGAACTATAATGTTGTCGAAACTAGTGTCGGTGTTTGGTGCATCGGATCTAACACCATCGGATTTAACACAAGTGGTCTGACCGCAAGTCAGCACCCTGAAAATGCTTTCACATAGGCCATAAGACCACAAGTTAAGACTTAAAGTCCAATGCAATGCCACCAGACCAAATATAACTTAAGGTTTAAGGTGCTTCTTCATAATGTAACTTGTGAAAATTGTACATAAACAGTTGTAACATAAACCAAACAAACCTTAACTACAAAAAAAAAAGACCATTAGACAAACTGTGTTCATCCATCTTACATCAGATGTATTCTCCTGTTTTGCTGTGATTGGTAGCAAAAAGTTTAATAAACTTGTCCATGTCAAGTGACTTTGCTCTTCTAGCCTCAATGCTGAGAACACCCAGGTTACTCAGTCATCTGTCATCGTTGCGCGCAAATGGGTCTTGATGAGTTTAAGAGCTGAGAAGATGCGCTCACATGCTGCACTGCTTACCGGGAGGGCTATGGCTATCTTGCACAGACGAAAAAGCTCATGAAAAACATCCTTATGAGGTTCAAGGAACACTGCAAGTTCAACAATACCGGACAAGTTCGCCATTCCACTTTGCTGTTTCCTTTGCAAAAGCCTCCTTGTCTGGTTGAGTTCATGACTGAGATCTTCAGAGTCACTTTCATAAATTTCTCCCAGGCGAAAGACTGCTTCCTCTTGAAGGAAACATGTGCTTTTGGGGTCCAAAGCTTGTATTCCTCTCATTATTTTACAATTGTCTTTGGAGAAGCGCCTGTCTAACTCTCCAAGTATGGTGTCCACAATGGGGTAGAAGATTGTCCTCCTAAAGGAATCCTTGCCACCATTGTTACATTTACGTTGACCCAATGTAGAGGTTATGACAGACTCACCAAGTCTGGAATTAACTTTTTGAGACCTCTTTTTCTCTGCATTTTCAATGGCTATATTGCACTTTGTGGCAGTGTCAACAATACCTTTCCACAGATTGTCAACAAATGTTTCCCTTCTCTACTCCTGAAATGAGTTTTTGAGTGCACTTACTAAATCCAGTGCCATGGCAAGGTCAAGTGAAGGAGATTGGAGGGTGTCAGACAGCACCTTTGCATCCCCAAGGAGCCTTCGAAAGGTTGCAAGAAGACTGACAAAACTTATGTCTAGCTGAGTCAGCAAACCTTGAGCATCGAAAGATCTTGCCCCACTATTTTCTGTAGCAATGTGAGGCAGGACACGAAGTACAGCAGGTAATCGGTCTATTAGATTCCTGCAGGCCAAGTATCTACATGCCCATCTGGTGTCACTGAGCTTCTGCAACTCCCTTGGCTGACCTTCATACATTTCCTTTTGCACATCCATCCACTTCTGGTGAACATAGGACCCAGAACTATAGACATAAAGCTTCTGCAGTAGTGCAAAAAAGCAATCAGCCTCTGGGACTGCCTTCACAATATCACAAATGAGTACCAAGTTCAGGCAATGTGCGTTACAGTGTACATAAACTGCATGTTTTGCATCAGGCTTTATTCTGGCTGCCACTCCAGAGTGTTTCCCACTCATTACTGATGCTCCGTCATAACCTTGTCCAACAAGATTGGATCTGTACTCAAGTCCATATCTTTCCAAACAGTGGATGATTTTGTAAGAACCTAAGTACCAGTGAGAGCTGCTCCTTTTTCAGGTCTTTGGTTTCATCAGCAATCACAGAGAACACTTCACTTTCCTTCACTTCCTGAATGATCTCCTCACGGACCATATTTGCCAAGCATTCTAGGATTTCATTTTGTATTACACTGCTTGTCTACTTGGCATTCTGCTTTCCCTTCATTTTTTTCTGGACCACTGGGTCATGCTTTGCAATCATTTCCAAAATTTCTAAAAAGTTTTCTCTGTTATCTGCCCCTTCTGTCTCACGGTGACCTCGTTGTGCAATGTTTTTTGTTGCCGTCTGTAGAATGTTGGTGTATTTTAGTGTCTCTCTTATTGTTCACATTTCTAGTCTAGGAACAGGCCAGGGCCTCTCATACTGATACCAGGTGTTATATCCCCAACATTCTCTGCCATTGTTATGTCTCAGGGTAGGTCGGAACCAACCTTGGCCCTCCGGGAACATAGCCAGGGCCAGATACCTTATCAAGGCTGAGAGTGCGTTGGTTCACGTGTTATTCAAGTCTATCCCCTTTAGTATTATACTCGCCCCAACCCTTTTGGTTCGACGAGTAGAGGGTTTCGAGACAGCCAAGGAACAAGTCATCGACCACCGGGTCCACTATAGATATTCAACCTAAGTTCTGTATCTCGCTGTACATCCTGGAATAAAACCATCTATTCAACCTCTAATCCAACCTGTCAAGCTGCTTTGATTTCGACTTCAAGAATTACTACTACGACTGAAAATACACAACGCAGAGTCTGTCCGAACAGTTTTAGAAATAAGCTGAAATCTAACTTTTGGTGGCCGTGACACACCGTCTTTGAAGAGAGAGGAGTGAGAAGACGATTGCCTCTGAAGATTGCCCTGTTGACCGAGAAGAGCGCTCGCGCCTGCCTGGGAAGACGTCTGATCAACGGCCTGCCCTGCCGAGGGGGACCCGCATCCACAACGCGGCTGAAACCAGCGCATCTCTATGCACCACGTGGGAATCAACACGGTGACTGAATCTCATTCCACACTCTCGACCAAGAGAAAAAGAACAAGAAAGTAATCTTAAAATAATCTTACACACACATAACTGTGATTATTATTATTTGTTTTACTATTAGGCTGCACTAACATTTGCTGAGTAATGAAGTTGTGTCATTAAGAGCTTGACGAAGTGAGGACCTGTATTAGTGATTAAGAGTTTGTGTAATAATCACTGAATATACGCCCATATGAAACTATTGATTGTTTGTTTAATAAGGCCTTTGGGTCTGGATTGAGTCCTAGAATATGTTGTTTTGAATAAGGCCTTTTGGTCTGGGATTGAGTCCTAGAATATGTTGTTTTGAATAAGGCCTTTGGTCTGGGTTTGAGTCCTAGAATATGTTGTTTTGAATAAGGCCTTTGGTCTGGGATTGAGTCCTAGAATATGTTGTTTTGAATAAGGCCTTTGGTCTGGGTTTGAGTCCTAGAAATATTGTTTGTTTGAATACGGCCTTTGAGCTGGGATTGAGTCCTAGAATTTTGTAATAGCATGTCATTCAAGGTGATTTTGTTCATCTTTGCTAAGTTTGTCAATGTTGATACGTGTCCTGAATATAATTTAAGACGTTCTGGTTTGCTCAAGGGCTTTTGTTTTACGACTTGTTGGACAAGGAGGTGAAACCGTATTTGGTATTGAAATTCACTGGTGAGGTTAACATGAATCGCTAAAGTTTTTGTTTGTGCTATGTTGTTTTGATCCCCGCCGAGGAATCAGGATATTGTTTTTGATCCCCGCCGAGGAATCACATATATTGTTTTTAATCGAAGAAGGGAAAAGTGTGCCATCATCTGTTGTTGGCATACCGAGCTCCGTGGGAGGCGTCTATTTGTTTCTTTCTAAGCAGCGATTGGTCGCTAGTTTTAGTTACTTTACAGATAGAAAAAGATAGAAAAAATGCCGAAAGGTAAAAAAGATAGCAATCAAAGTCCCAATGCATCCGAACGAAAAGAACAAG
Source organism: Melanogrammus aeglefinus (assembly GCA_900291075.1). NCBI lineage: Eukaryota > Metazoa > Chordata > Actinopteri > Gadiformes > Gadidae > Melanogrammus > Melanogrammus aeglefinus. The sequence continues at coordinate 12,097 of OLKM01003681.1, read as the reverse complement.
ATTCTTTTGAAGTGGAGGTTAGAGAGATTGATATTTTATTCAATTAGTGAGACTCTGTCTAGATTCTTCAACGACAGACATGATTTGCAAGGAACCAAAAATAAACTTCGCATAACATGAGATAACGATGGACCCCAAACTAAAACGCTGGCCAAAGGAATCGAGTCTTGGAAGGTTTTCAAAGAGACTGGGTCAAGAAGACTAGACAAAGTGAACCAGTTGGGTTGTTACTATTGTCTCAGTGTTAGCGCTACTTTATCAAGCATGTCAGCAACAAAAAGAGAGATGAATTGGAAAAGACAACTGCTCACTATGAAGATGCTCTGGGAAAGACAAGAGAGCAAATCAAACTGCTTGCCGATGAAATTCGTTTGTTAAAGATGAATTGACTCGGGAGAGAGACCTACACCAGACGCTAGTCAGAGAAGGGACTGACTAGCGGCCCGCCCCCTCGACTCAGGGCCCCCAAGGGGAGGTGACCAAGGCAACGGAGGAGGAGTTTTGGGAGTCTATGGTCGCATGTACCCCACACTGCCATCGTGTGGCCCAGAATGGGGAATACATCTTCCCGATGCAGCCATCCGTCGCCACCTGGTGGTGTTACAGGAGTCAAGACACAGTGTTCTCTCAGCCGTCAACAGCTTAATAGGCGAGTACCCGGTCATCTGCAGTACCCCCCACGTGCCACGGAAGGGAAATCCATCTGCCCCACCTGACTATGCTAATCATGATGCGATCCAGATCCCACAGCAATTTCCCCCTGTTCAACACACTGTGTGTTTCACAACAATTTCCCCAATTCTCCCCTGTCACACCACATTCCTCCATCCCACAACAATTTCTGCATCCGAACCCCCCAATACAACAATTCTCCCAGGTGAGGCCTGGAGCAGTGCCTAAGAATGAATCTCGCATTGGAGGATTTGATGACAACATACAACCGCACTGCAGCGTGATGGGAGGCGCAATCACACCACACATCAAGACCACATCCAAGGAAGAGGAGAGTGAAGAAGAAGACAAAGAGGGAGAGCATCTTCGCAAGTCTGCCCACAAGAGGGCAGTGAGCATTGCCTGTCTGAACAAGGTTGATGAGAAAGACGAAATAGTTAACCTCAGGCCCTTGAAGAAAGATAGAAAGCGCTGAGGGACGCACAATCCTCTATGAACCCTCCAGCCCGAAGAACATCGAAAAATGGAGTGCGGAGATCGACCACCCAAAGAGAGCAGGCCTACAGCCATGGATGAAACTGAAACAACTGATGCTTCTGTACGAACTCCCACCCCTACAATGGGCTTGCTATATTGTTTCAAACACCTGAGCAGCACTGAGCGCATCCAGATTCGATACGAGGGTGGAAGATGCCCTTGGAGAAGACGGAATGAGACCAGAGAGAAGGGATGGAGGCCATAAAGGCGTGGATCCAAAAGCACTCCAAGGCACAGGTCAACTGGACAACAATCACACGTTGTTTGCAGAAGGAAGACGAGAGTCTGGACCAGTTCAACGAGCGCTTCTTCGAATGTTATTTTCTGCACTCAGGCCAAACTGAATATGATATGGACACCATCGACCAGTCACAGGACTTGCCTTTGAAGACCATGTACCTCCAGCAGGTACTGCCGGAGATCCGAAGGGGAGTAAAGAACCAGGTTTCCCGGCTGGGACAACCGAAGCAGCACAATGGCAGAGATCAAGGAATTCGGAGAAAAGGTGGATCGAGATGAAGAAGTCAGGATTCGATTCCTGGCGGACGAGAAGAAGGGAATGGCAAGGGAACGAGAAAGATTCCCCCAGCCCAACAGAAATAGAGAAACGATTTCCTCCGCCAGACAGACAGAAAGAACTTTCGACCATGCCACAACTGTGGACAAAGTGGACACTGGCAAAGAGAATGTGAAGCCCCTCGAAAGGGGTACCGTGAGCGCCCCAACGAGAAACCAGGGAATGAAAACCGCTCAGACAAAATGAAGGAACTATGGAAGAAATTACAGTCGCAGAGTGGTGAAGAACCTCAGCCGCATATACGATTCAATGACGGAAACCAACAATAACCAATGGAACCAGTGAAGTCAGTGGAGTCCTCCAGGTGTCAAGCAATATCCACTCAACAGAGCTGCCGTGGATGGACTGAGACCAATCATAAAAGACTTGAATGACCAGGGAATCATGTACAAGACTCAATCAATCAAACCATGAGGGGCCATACCAAATTCTATTAGTTACTCGATCCGCTGTTCGTGTAGCTAAGAAGACGAAGTGGATACATGCAAGCCACTTCAAATTAGTTGATTCACCAACTTGGGAATGAACACTCGTTAGATTTGGCACGCAAATTGACTGATATGGGGTGAAGAGTAGGGAGTGTTTGAGTGGTTGTTACGAGAGGTTAGTTTTCGAAAGATGCTAGGACTTTTGTCACCACCTCTCTAAGTTCATGTGGTTCCTTCTTGACACAACTGCTCAGCTTTAGAACTTTTTGTTTGTTTTGTTTTATTTTTGAACAAAGGTTCAATCATTCATTCATTCACACAAGGTTTATTGAGAACTATGATGATTGATTACTGACTGATTACTTGATATAACCATTATTTCGTATATATCAAAGCGATTCATTATTCTGTAATGGTGGTCGTCCTGGACGCCCCCTATCTACGAACACTTTCATCCTTCATCCCCCATCACACTTGCGTTGCCCATCCATACAACTTGAAAAGAACTCTGTTTGCAACTGCTACTCAAAACCAACTGAGTCATGATGTTACAATGGTGGAGCTTTCACTGCCAAGCAGAGGGAGGGGCCTGACAGTTGACCTTCTTGATTCTTTAAAAATTTTATCTGTTTGGGTTAATCATGTGTAACCTAATGAGTTTGTTATTTTCTTTTATTATAGTGGCCTACACTCTGTTTTACTTGTGTATGATTTGAATTTTACTTGTCTTTTGCCTTTTATGCTTTCTTTCATTGATTTAGTTAATTATTGATGGGTCACCAGAAAATACAACTGAAATTCTCTTTTGTTGGTGATCTTTAAACTATGTTTAGTATGATCAAGAGGGAGGAATGTAGAATGTTGGTGTATTTTAGTGTCTCTCTTATTGTTCACATTTCTAGTCTAGGAACAGGCCAGGGCCTCTCATACAAGGTGTTATCCCAAACATTCTGCCATTGTTATGTCTCAGGGTAGGTCGAACCAACCTGGCCCTCCGGGACATAGCCAGGGCCAGATACCTTATCAAGGGCTGAGAGTGCGTCTGTCACGTGTTATTCATCTATCCCCTTTAGTATTATACTCGCCCCAACCCTTTGGTTCGACGAGTAGAGGGTTCGACAGCCAAAGGAACAAGTCATCGACCCACGGTGTCCACTATAGATTATTCAACCTAAGTCTGTATCTCTCGCTGTACATCCTGGAATAAACCATCTATTCAACCCTCTAATCCAACCTGTCAAGCTGCTTTGATTTCGACTTCAAGAATTACTACTATGACTGAAAATACACAACGCAGAGTCTGTCCGAACAGTTTAGAAATAAGCTGAAATCTAACACGTCAAAAGAAGTACTTCAGCCACTGTTTTAATATATTTTCGATTCTCTTGGACTTTCTTGTTGTATGCTTCATTAAGGGCATCACGTATGGAAGAATCTGTCAGTATTGCCTTCTTGTGCTCCCCCCATGGTGCAAACATGGCATTGACATGACCCTCTGACTTTTCATGTACTTTAAATCCACCATCTTTGTACATTGCCTTTTTCCAATGAGAGAATCCCAGTTGTGATGTGAATACAGATACCGGGGTGTTTGGCAAAGAGAAGTGTCGACATGCAAAACAGTAGACAGAGTTTTGGCTTTGGGAGTACTCAAGCCATGGATGTTTTTTATACCACTCACTGTTGAAGGACCTCTTCCTGTTGCCTTGCATGGTTCGTGGTAATACCTTAATTTGAGGCTGTGTAGGACCTGCTGCTCTGGACTGTGAAACGTCTGTAAATTATAAATAATCGTGGTCAGTCCTTACTTCAGTTTTTATGAAGTTTCATTCAAAATGATTTGTTACAAAGTGAATTTGTGTTCAGTATTACAACTTCCACGTTTTTTAAATGGAAGGTACTCAATGTCGTGTAAACTGAAAGATAAAATGTCACAACATACCGTGAGGTCCAGGTGGAGCAGCTTGTGCAACATGAGGAGCCTCTCTTTCATCGGTATCACCATCACCTACTGACATGCCCTCTGAATCACTTTGCTCACTAGATGAAGTACCGGAAGTAGTAAAAACAATAACCATTACACCCATAGACTGCATGTTGACAGATTAGTGTCACACATTTTCCTGTCTTTCATAATGTTTTGCATTGAGATTTAAAGAATAGATTGTCTATGTTTAAGTGTGGGGTTTGCTGTGCATTAGCAAATGAATAGCAGACACTTTGGGCAAAATTGGATTGGAAAATTGGGTGTGGCTGGTCAGCTGTGGGAATACCGATATCTGAGACATCAATAGGCTGAAGGTTCTGCCACACACACACACACATACATATATATATATTTTTTGTTTTGTTTTTGTTACATTCACACAAAATACATATGTAAATACATACGTGTGTGTGTGTGTGTGGTGTGTTGTGTGTGTGTGTGTGTGTGTGTGTGTGTGTGTGTGTGTGTGTGTGTGTGTGTGTATTTATGTATTATGCACATTTTATTACTGTTCTTCTGTCTTTTACAACTGTTTTAACTATTGTTCTTGTGTAGTGATGTTTCAAACTGTTGTAATTGTATAAGTGGAGTGACAAACAACTTGAATGTGAGTCTACATGGTAAATTCAAACAATCCAAGCATGTCTTACCATCCTGTGCAGGGGGGGCTGACTGCTCTTCATCACTACTGCTGTACCTAGGCTGCTGACTTGAGTGGGCCATTTCACTGCTGCTTGTAGAAGCTGTGGCTGGCTCTGACTCTTTTCTTTCTTTTTTTTAAGAAGAAGCTCTTAATGTCTCCGCTTCTCTTCATATTTTCTTAATATCCCTGGGGGAAATGTAATTCAATCACTCAATCAAACAATCAGTCAGTTAATTCCCTTTGAAGTAATAGCTATAACTTCAAACGTCAAGCAGGATCATTGTCAAATTGGGTTAGAATCAGTGTGCAAAATACAGGTGTTCGTGGGGCCCTGGAAACCCTTAAATACCAGCTTTGACTCCATTAAAATGTCAAAAAGAAAGGAAGTGTCAACAATGTGCCTGATTATGTCTATTTATAGGATCCACAAAGGTTTATTTTTACATAACTACCACTCTTACAACTCACTTTTAATAACACAATTAGCACATACTGTATTGCATCTCAAGAATTTGTGGCATTTGAATGCAACAAATAAATAAGTTCACAGCTTTGTTCTTGTGTGTATAGCTACTTAAAATCTAGACTGTCACACTATATTTCACACACTGGTTGGCCAAAAATATAACATTAGCTCTATTGAACACACACATCTGCAAAAAACACCATCAGTCTTCAGTCCAGAAAACATCCTTTCATATTTCATGGCGGTATCCAAAACGCTAATGTTAAATGCTTAACTTGGTTTTGCAGGCTTCTAAGCTAGCTAGTGCAGTGATCATCTTTTAGCTGCTACTTAGTGCTGGATAAAGTTTTCCTACACATTCAGAGGGAACTACGATATAACTAATCATTAAATTACCATAGCTCTCAACGACAGATTTCAGCGTCTTTATCGTTTTTATATTGTTCACGTTGTCACTGTGACCGTCGTCCTCCTGTTTCACGGACCAGCAGCAGGTGCAGCGCGCTCATCTCATGGGTCACCTGACCTGCATGGCCAAACGTCCACAGAGTAGAAATCAGCTCTCACAGCCTCAGTACGACCATTATACTGTGTTAGTTAAAAATGTAAAACTGACTCTAAATCAGTTGATCAGCTGTCATCTTTGATTGACGGCATTTCTCTTATTTCTTGTGTTGACGAACTTGACCAACTACCTATCAGATCTGGGGTGGCCACAGGGGTGGCCAATGAGCTTTCAGGGGTGGCCCCGGCCACCCCCTAGAATCGCCACTGGTTGTTGCATGTTGTGATGCATCTTTGTTTGTACTTTTATTACAAATACATATGACCAACAATTGCCTACAAGCATTGTGTGCTTTTTGCATCTAAATATATCATCTGTCTTAGACGCAAAATCTGATAGAGAAATTGCCATGACAGTAGTGCTGTAAAGCAATTTGTTACTTCGCGAGACCAGAGACTCCCGCGAGCGTTGGCGGCGGGTCGTGGCAGAAACTTGCATTTTCCCTTTCTCCGCCCAGATGCGCCAGGGAAACAGCCACCAATCGACTCATAAAGTGTTATAGAATCATCACAATGAGCCTTAACTTGCTTAATTAAGGTAAAATTAAGTTAAAAAAGTTTCAAAGTTCCCCTTTCGAAAGAAATTAATAAAGGTTTGCAAGATCCTTCGTGAGAATAAAAGCGTTGATCCATCGTCATCGGGAAACGGGGCCCAGTGTAATATCGTGGCAATTTCTTTAGAGATATTGTTTCTAGGAAAGATTTCTAAATTAAAAAAACACACTATATTTGTTGACAATAAACCCATTTAATGCATGCATACATTAGACTCTAGCAGAGTGTGTGAAGAATACAGTTAGACAGACCTTTTAAACAGTTTCACATCCACCCACATGCTGTTTGCCAACGCTTGTAACTAAGAAAAATTACAAAGCAATCTTTTAAAAAATATGTTTACAAGCGGGGAACTACACCAAAGGTATACATTAAATGGGAAACACATCTTTAGATGACTAAAAGGAAACAACATATGGATTTTCTCATGACAGTAACCATACCCAAAAAAAGTCTTTAATTCTTCACTCTTTTACATACCTAAAATATATTTTAGAAGAAAAAGAAACGTCCCACACCAGTGTGACCTCTAACACACCTCCTCCCTCCATCCTGGAGACCAGAGGCCTGGGCTGCTGCCTTTAATGATGACAATGTGTTGCAGGGCTGTCTGGATGGGCTAACTACATTGAGGCAAATGTCATTTATTTATACAGTCAAATTAGTCATTGAGGCAGTGATATTAGTATGATTCTAGCAAACAATCATTAGCTATGTTACATTCGTATGCCAATGAAAGACAAACCAGCACATTAACAACTGGATAAAGCGTTTACATTAAAACACACACTTATTTTTTTCACAATCTCCACATTTTGAATAAAACGATAGCTGCATGACAAAACTACATCTGCTCATTAATGAGTTGATTGATTATATGCTGAAGGAAACGTTTCTATATGCTATGCTGCACAAAATTTGGCCTGTCACAATGCCCATTATGAAAAAAATATGAAATAGCTAGCTACCAAAGACACTCTGAGCTACAGCATTCAGAACCCTCCCTACTTATGACGTCATCAGAATCCGCAGCTATGTACCCTAGTGAGGCCAAGTTAGGTGCAGGAAATTTCATTTTCTCTTGTTGAAGTATAGAAGTGCAACTTCTTCACTCCCTCTGTCTGACCTTTGGAAACATAAATATAAACAAGAAGGTTAATGAAAGTGGCGTAAAATATCTCCAGCTAATAACACTCATTCATACTCCGAGTATTTTAATTTAATTTACCCAAATAGGAAGATCAATGCTCTTACTGTTTCAAGCAGTTTGTAAATGTTAAAAAGTTTACAGAAAAAGGAGATTCTCCATGAAGATATTATCTTAGAATACCTTATGCAGGCAGAACATCCATCTGGCTTTGCAGAAGGTTATGTCACGGTCTCTCCCACCGGATCCTAGCTGCCGCTAGTTTTCTCTGTTTGTCTTGTCTGTCTGTCATGTTCTGTTTCATTGTACGGGGGGCGTGGCCTGCTGAACTCCCCAACCCAGCCACGGTGATCACCCGCACCTGACCATCATCACCAATCACGCCCACCTGTATATCTTCCCCAGTCATTCAACCTTTCGTCGCCAGATCGTCAACTACACTTACCTAGCTAAGTTATCCTCCGACCTCTCTAGCCCTTTCCTAGTATTCTCGTTGTTCCTCGTTCACACCACCCGACTCTCCTCTCCTGCATGCAAGATATACCAGTTCCTCCGAACCGTCGAGGGGTGACTACCTGTCCGGCAATCCACCCGACCAACCATCTCCGGATCGCCACAGACATTCTCCTCTGCTCTGTGTAGCAATAAACTGGTTAATTGCTACCAACCTCTTCCTGTCGTCATTTGTGCCGTGCGTTTGGGTTTCACCCCGTCTTGCCCCGTAACAGTTACGATTCTGGCCAAAAAGATGGACCCAGCCGACACAAAATGACGCAGCCGATTCCTTGGCCGCTCGCTTAGCGAATTTAACCCAGGAGGTACGCCGCCAAGGCGGCCTCGGGGTAGAACATTCCCGGAACCTGAGGGAGGCTTCCGCAAGCCTAGCCCGATTTGCTACGGCATTGTCGTCCCTCGAGTCCCGGCTGGCACTCTTGACCCCTCCCTCTGGTCCGTCCGCGGATCCCCCCGCTACGGTCCCTATCGTTCGTCGGGAGCCCTACGTCCCAACCCCGGCACCATATGGGGGCGATCCTGGAGCCTGTCATGGGTTCCTTCTCCAGGTGGGAGGAGTTTTCCAGCAGCAGCCACTCACCTACGCCACCGAGACCTCCCGCATCGCCTACCTCGTCGCCTGCCTTCGAGGGGTGGCGCTTACCTGGGCTTCGGCTGAGATGGACCGCGGGGGTCCCGAGGCCTCGAACTATTTAGCCTTTACTACGGCGCTGCGACGGACACGTTCGATCATTCTCCAGTTCGGGGCCGAGAGGCTGCCCAGAGACCTTTTGGATTTACGCCAGGGCAGTCGCAGCGTGGGCGGAGCTGGTGATTGACTTCCGTATCTACGCAGCAGAGAGCGGCTGGCGTGACGACGACGCTCTGAGAGACGTTTTTCAGCGCTCCCTGGCTGATCATCTACGGGATGAGATCGCGTTGCGGGACGAGCCGTCCGACTTGGAGGCACTCATTACTCTCGCCATGCATGCAATTGGACAACCGCATTCGGGAGCGAAGGAGGGGGAGAGTGTCGTCCGGACCCCGTTCATCGTTTCCTTCCCAGCACACACGACAGGTGAGACCTCCGCCGCGGATTACACCGAGGCCTTTCGTGAGCCTCCGAGCCTTCCCGAGCCAGAGCCCATGCAGCTGGGGCGCGTCCACCTAACCATGGAGGAACGCGACCAGCGCCGACGGACGGGCGCTTGCATGTATTGTGGGAGGACGGGCCATATCCTCCTTCACTGTCCCCGGCGCCCGGGAAACGGTCCGGCTCGGTCGTAATGGGAGTTTATCGATCGAGTTGTGTCCCTAACTATTCTAACTCCCGTACTCTGCTGAAGGCCACTCTGTCTTGGCAGAACCGCTCCTTGCCCCTCTCCGCCCTCGTCGATTCCGGAGCAGACGAGAGTTTTTTGGACCGAAGGGTGGCTCGACAGCTGGGAGTAGACCTCATCCCACTCGACGTGCCTATGGAGGTGAGTGCGCTCAACGGATTGCACCTGGACAGAATTGAGCACAAGACCGCTCCCATGTCCTTGCTGCTCTCCGGTAACCATCAGGAAAAGATTTCCTTTCACCTCATTGACTCACCCCAGACTCCTGTGGTCCTGGGCCATCCCTGGCTTCGTCTCCATAACCCCAGTTTGGAGTGGGTTTCTGGTAGGATCACTGCTTGGAGTACCCATTGCCTATTGAACTGTTTACGCTCCGCCTCAGCACCTACGGCAGTCTCCCCACCGACGGTTCCGGAGTCCCCGGACCTCACGTTGGTGCCCCTGGACTATCATGATTTAGGATCTGTATTCAGTAAACAACACGCACTATCTCTGCCACCACATCGCCCTTATGATTGTGCCATTGATTTACTTCCTGGTTCCCCTCTCCCTAGCAGCCGCCTGTTTAACCTCTCACTTCCAGAACGAGAGGCCATGGAGGGGTATATCCGGGACTCTCTTGCCGCAGGGATTATTCGGCCCTCATCTTCACCGGTAGGAGCAGGGTTTTTTTTTGTTTCCAAGAAGGATAAGTCCCTTCGCCCCTGCATTGATTATAGGGGACTCAACGACATTACGATTAAGAACAAGTACTCGTTGCCCCTCATAGACTCTGCCTTTGTACCCCTGCGGGGTGCTACAGTTTTTACCAAGCTGGACCTCCGTAACGCCTACCACTTGGTCCGCATCCGAGAAGGGGACGAGTGGAAGACAGGCTTCACTACTCCATTAGGTCATTTCGAGTACCTGGTGATGCCTTTTGGTCTTACAAATGCCCCTGCAGTATTTCAGGCCCTGGTCAATGACGTATTGAGAGACATGCTCCATCAGTTTGTGTTCGTGTACATTGATGATATCCTGATTTTCTCCCGGTCCCTCGCAGAACACAAGCTGCATGTCCGTCAAGTGCTGCAGCGCCTCTTGGAGAATCGTCTATTTGTCAAGGCGGAGAAATGCGAATTCCATGCGCCATCGGTGACCTTCCTGGGATTCGTTATCGGCCAGGGGAGGCTGGAGATGGATCCAGGAAAGGTAGCTGCTGTAGCTGATTGGCCTACTCCCACCAATCGCAAGCAGCTCCAACGCTTTCTGGGGTTTGCAAACTTTACTACAGAAGGTTCATTAGGAACTTCAGCCGCATCGTCGCGCCCCTCACAGCGCGCTGACACCTCCGTCAAGGTGACCTTCAGGATTGGACCTCGGAGGCCGCGGCGGCCCTCGAGGGTGTTTGAAGCGACGCTTCGTCTCCGCTCCGGTTTCTCACGCAGCCCGATGGCAAGCTGCAATTTCGTGGGTGGAGGTCGACGCATTCGGACACTGGGGGTTGGAGCTGTACTGTGTCCCAACGCTCAGCTTCGGACGGTAAGCTTCACCCCTTGTGCTTTTCCTCTCTCGAGGGCTATCTCTCCCCCAGAGCGGAACTACGACGTGGGAAATCGGGAGCTCCTCGCCGTCAAGCTCGCGCTCGAGGAGTGGCGTCACTGGCTGGAGGGGGCGGAACTGCCGTTCGTCGTGTGGACGGACCACAAGAATCTGAGTTATATCCAGTCTGCAAAACGTCTCAACTCCCGCCAGGCAAGGTGGGCGCTATTTTTTGGTCGCTTTAAATTCTCCCTTTCCTATCGCCCGGGTTCCCGCAACACCAAGCCGGACGCATTGTCCCGTTTGCACTCCGTGGACGGGGAGTGTTCTGTTTTGGACTCCATTCTACCACCCACTTGTGTGGTGGGCTCAGTGGTCTGGAGGATTGAGTCCTTGGTTACCCAGGCCCAGGCTCATCAGGCCGATCCGGGCACGGGCCCTCCCGGTCGGTTGTTTGTTCCGGATGCAGTCCGTTCAGACGTATTACAGTGGGGTCACTCATCGAGGCTGGCTTGTCATCCCGGGATCAACCGGACTCTGGCTTTCCTGCAACGCCGGTTCTGGTGGCCTACCATGGACCGGGACACCAGGTCACAGGTCCTATCTCATCGCCGCGTGTACCACCGTGTGCGCAGCAACCTAAGACAACCAACCAACAAACCCCGGTCGGAGAATGCTTCGCCCGGCTCGCCCATCCCCATAAGATCGTCCCGCTGGTCCAAACACATCGCCCTGGATTTACGTTTACGCGCGGTCTCTCCTCATCCAGAGGTAAACACACCATACCACACATAATTCGACTCGTTTTTCGCAAGGCAGCCCCACTTCAATCGCTTACCGCCGGAGTTCCTCTGCGAGAGAGAACTGCAGAGCCGCATGGTTCTCAAGTTTTCGCGAATACACGCGCATCCCCGCACGACATCGGTGATCGGAACCGGCCCCAGATTCGTGGTCCTCCCAGCGTGTTGGCGGAGCCTTCTGTTTGGCCTGGGACTCACAAGCCAGTCCTCCTCTGGATATCACCCTCAGACCAACGCCAGGCGGAGCGGCAAAACCAGGAACTGAGGCATGCTACGCTGCGTCACCAGCCTGCCAATGGCCCCTCATGCGAGCCTTCCATCTTCCTTGGTTGAAGTACGCAGCACAACACGCACAGAAATGACCACTA
>OLKM01003680.1:0-32226 GCA_900291075.1 Melanogrammus aeglefinus | reverse complement strand
TGTGTGTGTGTTTGTGTGTGCATGCCTGTGTGTGTGTGTGTGTGTGTGTGTGTGTGTGTGTGTGTGTGTGTGTGTGTGTGCCTTTGTGTGTGTGTGTGTGTGTGTGTGAGTGTGTGTTCGTGTGTGTGCCTGTGTGTGTGTGTTTGTGTGTGTTCAGGATGGATTTGCAGGAACTGCCTGTGAGGACTGCTCGCCCAACAGATATGGTCGGGACTGCCGCTCAGGTAGCTCCTTCCTCCTCCCCCCTCTGCTCCTCCCCCCTCTGCTCCTCCCCCCTCTGCTCCTCTCTCCTCCCCCCTCTGCTCCTTCCTCCTCCCCCCTCTGCTCCTCCCCCCTCTGCTCCTCACTCCCCACCCCTCTACTCCTCACTCCTCTCTCCTCACCCCTCTACTTCTCACTCCTCTCTCGCCACCCCTCTACTCCTCACTCCTCACCCATCTGCTCCTCTCTCCTCTCTCCCCACCCCTCTACTCCTCTACTCCTCTCTCCTCTCTCCTCACCCCTCTACTCCTCACTCCTCTCTCCTCAGCCCTCTGCTCCTCACTTCTCTGCTCCTCTGCTCCTCTCTCCTCATCCCTCTCACCGCCACTGTGACCGTTTCCGTGGCGATGCCCATGTGTTCACCCTCTCCTCTGTCTCCATGGCGACGCCCTTGGGGGTCAGAGTGCAGGTGTGTGCACGGTGTGTGTAACAGCGGTATGCGGCAGGACGGGTTGTGCACCTGCTTCTCCGGGTACAAAGGCCCCACCTGCGACCAAGGTAGGACCTCCTCCACCCTCTAATGCATTCACTCCTCTGTCATGTATTAACTCCTCTCTAATGTATTAACTCCTCTCTAATGTGTTGACTCCTCTCTAATGTATTAACTCCTCTCTAATGTGTTGACTCCTCTCTAATGTATTAACTCCTCTCTAATGTGTTGACTCCTCTCTAATGTATTGACTCCTCTCTAATGTATTAACTCCTCTCTAATGTATTAACTCCTCTCTAATGTGTTGACTCCTCTCTCATGTGTTAACTCCTCTCTAATGTGTTGACTCCTCTCTAATGTATTGACTCCTCTCTAATGTATTAACTCCTCTCTAATGTATTAACTCCTCTCTAATGTGTTGACTCCTCTCTCATGTGTTAACTCCTCTCTAATGTATTGACTCCTCTCATGTATTGACTCCTCTCTCGTGTATTAACTCCTCTCTCATGTATTGACTCCTCTCTAATGTATTAACTCCTCTCTAATGTATTGACTCCTCTCTAATGTATTAACAGCTCTCCCATGTATTGACTCCTCTCTCATGTATTGACTCCTCTCTCATGTATTGACTCCTCTCTCATGTATTAACTCCTCTCTCATGTATTAACTCCTCTCTCATGTATTAACTCCTCTCTAATGTATTGACTCCTCTCATGCATTGACTCCTCTCTCATGTATTGACTCCCCAGAGCTCCCTGACTGCGTGGCGCTGAGCTGTGGGCTGAACTCCGTCTGCAGGGAGGAGGCTGCAACGGGCCGGCTGGGCTGCCAGTGCGCCGTCGGCTACCAGCAGTCAGGGGACAAGTGCATCTGTACGTCCTCCTGAACCCTGACCCCTGACCCTGGGGGCAGCCTCAACGTCTATACATCGTGTCTGTGTGACAGTTATTAAAGACTTATTAATGACTTATGATTTTCACATGAAAGTGTTTCGGGCCCAGACTGCAGGGCTACCCACATCGTAATCCTCGTGTTGTGTTAACCACTCCGCCCTCCTGTCCCCGGCAGCCGTCAACCCCTGCCTGCAGCGACCGTGCCACGCCGTGGCCGTCTGCACCCACACCGGCCCCGCCCAGCACGTGTGCGCCTGCCCCTTCGGCCATGAGGGCGACGGGCGCCTCTGCTCCCCCGTGGACCCCTGCCAGAAGGACCAGGCCGGCTGCTCCGCCCAGACCACCCGCTGTTTGTACGACGGGCCCGGGGCCGTAAGTCTGAACCCCAGATCAGTGTGTACGACGGGCCGTAAGTCTGATCCAAGATCAGTGTTTACGAGGGGCCCGGGGCCGTAAGTCTGACCCCAGATCAGTGTGTACGAGGGGCTGGGCGAGGGGCTGGGGGCCTTAATCTGACCCCAGATCAGAGCCGCTCTGTGGACCCACCACAGGGATGTGTGGTCGGCTGGTCCTTCAGAGGTGGGCTGTACTCTTGAGTTCTCTGTCGGTGTTCAGGGTCTGTGCTCTTAAGTTCTCTACCGGACAACCTGAACACCTATCAGCCTATCGTACCAGAGAGCCGTCCTCGTGGGGCAGACCTCTTGTCGCTCTCGACACTGATCCTAGGTCTGCTCCTCTTGGGGGACAGGGGTAGTGGACTCAGCTAGTTAAGGTCACAACCTGAACACGGCGATGCCTCTGTGGAAACGGGGTCTACTGTGCAGTTTATTGCATTGCCATGCGTTGTTACCTCCTTAGAAAAGGTGCATGAACACGACCCGTGCAGGTGCCCCGTCGACGTGTTCCTCCAGTAGCTAACAGGGGACACCCCCTGCTGTGATCCTCTCTGTGTGTCGTGCAGTCCCACTGCGAGTGTCTCCCTGGGTTCCATGACCTCGACCACACGCTCCGCTGCCACCTGAAGGACGCCTGCACCCCAGACGCCTGCCACGAGAAGGCCAACTGCACCACGATCCAACCCGGAGTCGCCCAGTCAGTCACCCGCTCACCTCACGCACACACTCATCTTATTCACACGCTCGACTCATTCACACACTCATCGCATTCACAGGCGAACCTCATTTACATGCTCACCTCAATCACCCGCTCATCCCATTTAACACGTTCACCTCATTCACACGCTCATCTCAATCGCACGCTCACCTCGTTTACACGTTCACCTCGTTCACACGTTCACCTCGTTCACACGCTCTCCTCATTCACACTCTCAGCCCATTCAAATGCTCATCTCCTTCACCCTCTCAACATCATTCACACTCTCATCTCATTCATACACTCACATCAATCACACGCTCACCTGATTTCACACGCTCACCTCATCCACACGCTCACCTCATTCACACGCTCATCTCATTCACACGCTCACCTCATTCACACGCTCATCCCATTCACATGCCCATATTTAATATTAATCATACATTCTTCCGATTTATGTGTGTTTTCATGTCCGACATGATCCTATGTTTGAGTCTGACCTATGACCGGAGTCCTCTTTACAACATCACCTCATGCCCCTCCCCCACCCAGGTGCACCTGCCCCGAGGGTTACCTTGGCAACGGCAAAGTGTGCTACAGCAACATCATGGAGCGTCTGAGGGACCTGAACACAGAACCCGGTGGCAAGTGGACGGGCCAGCTGACCGAAGCCCTGACGCTCTTTGGTACACCTCCACACGCGACACGTGACACACAACACGCGACACGCGACGCACGACACGCGACCCACGACACACACCACACGCGACACACCACACGTGACATCCGACGGGTGACACATGACACGCAACACATGTGTCGCGTGTCTAACGGACGTGTGATGAGGTCTCTCCCTGTGGTCCCTTTCTCAGGGTCGGTCGCCTGGCCGCTAGAGAAGCTGGGCCCCTTCACCGTGTTCGTCCCGATCAACAAAGCATTCCGCTTCAATCCGGTAAGAAGACACTCTGCTGACGCGCTTCTCAGTATCATATCTCTTCTCCTTCAGATTCAACTCATTATTTAGCACCATTTTGATAGCTGGTATTTATGGATACAGCAGTTACATTTACATTTGGCGCTTTATCCAAAGCGACTTGCAATAAGTGCATTTGTAAGAAGAAAGAGAAACAACAATTTATCGCCGTCGGTACAGTGAGGATGTTCATAGAAACAGGGGCCAAGCGCTAACAATCGCTAGGTTAACCCATTCCACTTATACAAAGATAGCTGGATAAGATGCTTCACAATGATAAGTACTGTTTTTAAGTGCCAGGACGTACAATCATACAATAAGTGTCTAAGAGGGGGCTGCAGGGTTGGCGGGTGAGGCGGGTAAGGCTATACAGAGTCCGGGTTTAACTAGTGAGTTGATGGTTAGCTGATATCTGGTATAAACAGACATCCCGCCCTGCCGTGATGACGCTACGGCCTGCGTGGTCGTTGCTCACCGCTCCCTGCTCCTTGTCTCCCCCGTCTCAGAGCAAGTCCCTCGTGGTGGACACGGTGAAGGCAAAGTACCTGTGTAAGCTGCACATGGTCGCGGGTACCATACCCTGGGACCGCCTGAAGAGGGCGGACGTGTACTACACGCTGACCGGGAAGGCCGGGGAGATCGACAGCGCCAGCACCGTAAGACAGAGGGGCCTCGACCCCTCCGTCACTCGTTTACACCGACAGGGGCTGGGGGTCGCATCCCCGGGGGGAAAAGAGCGTAAATTAAACGACTAGAGACCTCCCCTCCCTCTCTGCCCCCCTACTTTTCTCCCCCATTGAAAAGTCCTTCACACACCTGTGATTGACAGGCAAGCCCATTTCTGACAAATTTCACTCAAAGTATAACCCTTAAATCTGACCTTCAGAACCTTTCAAACCACACTTCTACAAATTGTATGGTTATGATATTGGGTCTGGACCTGGTGGGGGTCGGGTGGGTCTGGACCTGATGGGGGGTGTGGTGGGTCTGGACCTGATGGGGATCGGGTGGGTCTGGACCTGATGGGGGGTGTGGTGGGTCTGGACCTGATTTTGGGTCTGGACCTGATGGGGGGGTGTAGTGGATCTGGACCTGATGGGGGGTCTGGACCTGATGTTGGGTCTGGACCTAATGTTGGGTCTGGACCTGGTGTGGGTCTGGTGGGTCTGGACCTAATATTGGGTCTGGACCTGATGTTGGGTCTGGACCTGATGTTGGGTCTGGACCTGATGGGGGGGTGTGGTGGATCTGGACCTGATGGGGGGTCTGGACCTGATGGGGGGGTGTGGTGGGTCTGGACCTGATGGGGGGTCTGGACCTAATGGGGGGTGTGGTGGGTCTGGACCTGATATTGGGTCTGGACCTGATGGGGGTTGTGGTGGGTCTGGACCTGATGGGGTCGGGTGGGTCTGGACCCTAAGGGGGGTCTGGTGGGTCTGGACCTGATGTTGGGTCTGGACCTGATGTTGGGTTTGGACCTGGTGTCGGTCTGGTGGGTCTGGACCTGATATTGGGTCTGGACCTGATGTTGAGTCTGGACCTGATGTGGGTCTGGTGGGTCTGGACCTGATATTGGGTCTGGACCTGATGTTGGGTCTGGACCTGATGTTGGTTCTTGACCTCCACTAGGAGGCTCAGAGTAAGATCCGACTCCGCGGGAGCAGGAAGAAGGTGGCTATCGTGGAGCCTGACATAATCGCGTCCAACGGGGTTATCCACCTGATCAACAAACTGATTGAGAACATTCCGCCCACCGTGGACAGCGATACGCAGGTACGGCCGTGTGTGTGTGTGTGTGTGTATGTGTGTGTGTGTGTGTGTGCATGTGTGTATGCGTTGGTGTTTGTTATTCAAAATTCACCAAGAGTGTGTATTTCCCAACAGGAACATCTGATGAAGGTTATTTCCGACTATGGAAAGTTTTCCAAATTCAAGAGTTTATTAGAGGTTTGTGTTTTTATCGCTTTCATTTTCTCCACATCACAGTCTGAACGTATTACTGTAGCTTTAAGTCATACAGATAATAGTCTGAACATTTTACTTTTGCTTTAAATGATACAGATAATAGTCTGAACTTGTTACTGTAGCTTTAAATAATACAGATAATAGTCTGAACTTGTTACTGTAGCTTTAAATAATACAGATAATAGGCTGTCTCTCTAAAGGGCATGCCGGAACTCTAGTTTTATTTGTCATGCAGTGAAATTTGAGGAACTTGCTGCATGATTGAAAAGGACTTAGGAGTTATGAACTTAAACGTCTGGTTACATTTTACATTTATTTAGTTTTGGATTTAGTTCCCTGCTCTCCTACTTGTGTTCCTCTTATACACTTACTTTTTATTACTATTATTATAATATTTATTTATTTGTATTATTTAAGTCTCAGCTTTCCTACTTGTGTTTCTTATATACCTTTACGTTCTCTTATATTGCACTGTTGGAGGAGCCCAAGACTAAAGAATTTCATTGCCAGCGACTGCTCTGTAAATTGTTGTGCATATGACAACAAAACCATCTTGAATCTTGAGTAAAGGGATTCAGCGAGTTGTTCTCACCAGATGTTAAAAAAACCATACTGGTCTTCAATATTACCATCTAATCATATCTTCAGCATTCATATGATGAATATACTTGGTTGTTAAATAGCAGGGTAAAAGTAAGCAAAACAATGTACATCTGTAGTTCAGATATTGTACTCTCTGTGTCCTCGGGTGCAGAGGGCCAGTCTGTCCCCCCTCATGGACTCCCCTGGTCCCTACACCGTGTTCATACCAACCAACAACGCCTTCAGTGCCATGGAGGATGGACAGCTAGAGTACCTCACCACTGATGAGGTAAGGGGACTTCCTCCAGTCTCATACCTCCCTGCCCTGTCGGGCCACACTGTATAGGGGCGACCGCGGCTCTGGAGGTAGAGCGGGTTGGCAAGGTTGCTAGTTCGATTCCCCGGCTCCTCCTAGCGGAGCGTTGAGGTGTCCCTGAGCAAGGCACCTCACCCTAATTGGTCAGAGCTTTGCTATCGCCTTGCCTGTCTGACGCCGCCCTCGGTGTGTGAAAGCGCTTTGGGAGTCCAATGGTTACAAAAAAGCGCGATATAAACGCAGTCCATGCACCACTTACCATATAGCCCACTGCATCTGCACCTGCATGGCCACACTGTGTAACTTTCTGCACCTTAAGGGCCACACTTTATAACTCTCTTCACCTGAAGGGCCACACTGTATAACACTCTTCACCTGTAGGGCCACGGCAAATTAGTGGAGCTGCTGCGCAACCACGTGGTGGAGTCCTCAAGGGTGAGGAGCCTGACCTTCTCACACCAGACATGATCTTCTACATATCTTCTCGACTCTATATCTAACCCTTAAGTCCTGTTTTAAAGCTCGAGGTCTACAACGTGGTGTCCAGCCCCAGAGCTTCCTCCATGGCCAATCAGGTTCTGTTATTCAACGTGTCGGAGAACGTGAGTGAAGAAGAAGTTCATCTTCGAACCCTGATCCGTATTCTCTGTGTCCCTTCTCATCTGACACCCATTCTGATCCTCCCCCGGTGTGTGACCGGTTCCCAGGGCCGGGTCTCGGTGAACGGGATGGCTGTCCTGGAGGCGGACGTGGAGACCAGGAACGGCCAGCTGTACTCCCTGGATGGGGTGCTGATCCCGGCCTCCATCCTGCCTATTCTCCCCCACCGCTGTGACGTGTCGGAGACCAGGCTGGTGATGGTGGGGCTCTGCACACTACAGTGGCTCTGTGGTTGTACTGAACATCCCCGCTGTTTGCTCCCGTTCTCCGGCTTCAGTGCTGTTTACTCTCGTTCTCCAGTGCTGTTCACTCTCGTTCTCCGGCTCCAGTGCTGTTTACTCTCGTTCTCCAGTGCTGTTCACTCTCGTTCTCCGGCTCCAGTGCTGTTCACTCTCGTTCTCCGGCTCCAGTGCTGTTTACTCTCGTTCTCCAGTGCTGTTCACTCTCGTTCCACAGCTCCAGTGCTGTTTACTCTCGTTCTCCAGTGCTGTTCACTCTCGTTCCACAGCTCCAGTGCTGTTTACTCTCGTTCTCCAGTGCTGTTCACTCTCGTTCCACAGCTCCAGTGCTGTTCACTCTCGTTCCACAGCTCCAGTGCTGTTTACTCTCGTTCTCCAGTGCTGTTCACTCTTGTTCCACAGCTCCAGTGCTGTTCACTCTCGTTCTCCGGCTCCGGTGCAGACACTCTCGTTCTCCGGCTTCAGTGCCGTTCACTCCAGTTCTCAGGCTCCAGTTCTGTTCACGCTCGTTCTCCGGTTCCGGTGCAGTCACTCTCGTTCTCCGGCTCCACTGCTGTTCACTCCCGTTCTCAGGCTCCAGTGCTGTTCACGCTCGTTCTTCGGCTCCAGTGTGGTTCACTCTCGTTCTCCAGTGCTGTTCACTCTCGTTCTCCGGCTTCAGTGCTGTTCACTCCAGTTCTCAGGCTCCAGTTCTGTTCACCCTCGTTCTCCGGCTCCGTTGCTCTTCACTCTCGTTCTCCGGCTCCGGTGCTGTTCACTCTCGTTACAGCTTGCTACACCCGTTCTAAGATGGGCTTTCAGCTCCACCGAGCTGTTCCCTTCACAGATAGGAGGGGCACAAACATGGCGTTCCATGACACAGACCAACCCTGTCCTCCTCCACTCTGTGTTTCTCTCCAGGGCAAGTGTGGGAGCTGCAGCAGACTATCTCTTTTACAATGTCCGTCTGGAGATAGCTTGGTAAGGTCACAGCCCGGACGTGGATTCATCTTTTAAAGCGTTCATCTAAGTGCTCTGAGTTTATGAGGGTGGTGTCAGATAAGTTGGAAGTTGTTGGAAGTATTATTATGTTTTCATGATTAATCACACCATTTATTTAAATGTTTATTGACTAAATGATTTAAAATGTTTGCCTGTATGTATATCAATTATTGCACCCATTGCACTCCTAACCTTACCTAATAGGAAATACCTTTTGTATAGCCTAGCACTAGCGGGCTAGGCTCAGCTGACGCTCTGTGGTGCTGCTAGGTTAATAGGCTAACAGTAACTCTATAGGCTAACTCTCTAGGCTTATAACATAATTCTATAGGTTAACTTTATAAGCTAACAGGTTAACTCTAAAGTCTAACTCTCTAGGCCAATAAGTCATTTATATAGGCTAACTATAGACTCACTCTATAGTCTAACTCTATGGGCTAACTCTAATGTCTAACTCTACATGCTCATATGTGTGTGTATGTTATCCAGGCTATGACCTTCGGCTGCATCTACCATTACACGCTCCAGTCGAGGAACAATCTGACACTCACCATGAGAGGCTGCGCTCCGCGCTGCAACACCATCAACGTCCGGGTAAACACACGCCAGTATTAGGAATAAACACTTCATTGGATAACATGACGGCTGCAAGCTCTACATTAGCTTAGTGCTACATTAGCTTAGGGCTACATTAGCTTAGCGCTACATTAGCTTAGTGCTGCATTAGCACCAACCCTCCGGTTTCCTCCCTGTGGCCGAGAAGCGGGCCTGCTGTCCGGGGTTCTACTCAGCAGACTGCCGGCCCTGTCCAGGAGGCTTCCAGAACCCCTGCTCCGGACACGGCCAGGTCAGAGCGCACGCACGCACACACACAAACGCATGCACTCATACATGCACACACGCATGCACACACACGCTGACACACATTCACAGACACGCATGTGAGCAGCGTTGTGTCGTGTGTGTGTGTGAGTGATGTGAGTTATGTGTGTGTATTCATATGAGCAGTGTGTGTGTGTGTGTGTAACTCTCCCTGTCTCCCCAGTGTGTGTCCTCAGTGTGTGTGTTTGTGTGTAACCCTCCCTGTCTCCCCAGTGTGTGTCCTCAGTGTGTGTGTGTGTGTGTGTGTGTGTGTGTGTTGTGTGTAACCCTCCCTGTGTCCCCAGTGTGTGTGTGTAACCCTCCCTGTCTCCCCAGTGTGTGTCCTTAGTGTGTGTGTGTGTGTGTAACCCTCGCTGTGTCCCCAGTGTGTGTGTGTGTGTATGTGTGTGTGCCTGTCTGTGTGTCCAGTGTAGCCCTCCGTGTGTGTGCAGTGTGTGTGTGTGTGTGTGTGTGTAACCCTCCCTGTGTCCCCAGGGTGTGTCCTCAGTTTGTGTGTGTGTGTGTGTGTGTGTGTGTGTGTGTGTGTGTGTGTGTGTGTGTGTGTGTGTGTGTGTGTGTGTGTAACCCTCCCTGTGTCCCCAGTGTGTGTGTGTGTAACCCTCCCTGTGTCCCCAGTGTGTTTCCTCATGTGTGTGTGTGTGTGTTGTGTGGTGTGTGTGTGTGTGTAACCCTCCCTGTGTCCCCAGTGTGTGTGTGTGTAACCCCTCCCTGTGTCCTCAGTGTGTGTGTTTGAGTGTAACCCTCCCTGTCTCCCCAGTGTGTGTCCTCAGTGTGTGTGTGTGAGTGTAACCCTCCCTGTGCCCCCAGTGCGTGGAGGGTCTGGCGGGTAACGGGACGTGTGTCTGCAGTCCGGGCTTCAGAGGGTCCCGCTGTCACTACTGCACCCTCTCCAACAAGTACGGCCCGGGCTGCAGCAGAAGTAGGTGACCGGTCGCCCCCCGGGGACACACAGTGCAGCCACGCATCGACCAGGAGTCACTCACATTCATCCACTCATTCACCTCCTGGGAGTCAAGCACATGAATCCACTCATTCACCTACTGGGAGTCACACACATGAATCCACTCATTCACCTACTGGGAGTCACTCACATCATCCATTCATTCACCTACTGGGAGTCACTCACATTCATCCACTCATTCACCTACTGGGAGTCACTTACATCATCCATTCATCATCCATCCACTCATTCACCTACTGGGAGTCATTCACATTCATCCATTCATTCAGCTACTAGGAGTCACTCACATTCATCCATTTATTTATTATCCACTCATTCACCTACAAGGAGAACTCACATCATCCATTCATTCACCTACTAGGAGTCACTCACTCACATTCATCCATTCATTCATCATCCATTCATTCACCTACAAGGAGTCACTCACATCATCCATTCATCTACACACCCATACACACCTTCACACACACGCATTCATTCACACGTCGTTGCACATTTTCAACATAATGTGTTCACAACACATTCAATAATTAATGAATTCATAAATCAAGCAATAGGCATTAATTAAGTCATTAATCGCCATCTAGCCTTTGATCGTCACAACTGTGCTCATAGTGCAGCTTAGCGTTAGAGTACAGGGAACAGGGAATGTGTGTTGTGTACAGGGAATGAGTTAACCTAGCAGTTGTTAGTGCTTGGCACTTGGTTCCATGAACATCCTTACTGCACCGACAGCGATATATTGTCGTCTCCTTTTTTTCGGACAAATGTACTCATCGTAAATGATTTCGGATTAAAGCGTCTGCTAAAGGCCCTCTATGGTCATGTCCTGCCCCCTCTCCCCCAGCCTGCCCCTGCCTCCAGGGTATCTGTGACAACCGGCCCGACTCCGACGGTCGCTGCCGCCCGGACTCCTGCCTGTTTGGCTACACGGGGGCTAACTGCGAGAGAAAAACGCAGGCCTGCGGACCCAACGTCCACTTCTGCCACGCCAACGCCGACTGTGACTTCAGCCAGGGGCCGGCCCAGTAGGTGGAGTTGTCTCCTCGAGGATGGAGCATTTGTCAGTTGATTAATGACCCATGACCCAAGAGGTGGAGGTGACCCTGTCACGTGGAGCCCTGGAGTCAGGACCTGAATAAGATGCTGGAGAGTAGACTACAGGACACATGTTGACCCTGATTTGCCACTGTGATCAGCATTCTCTTAATCAGTTTTATTTATTTTTTTATTCTTATTTATTTTTATTGTGTCGTTAAGCACCTTGCGTTGCAATTTTGCACGAAAGGCGCAATATAAATAAAGTTTGATGTTATACAAACTGCTATAATGAACCCTGATTAACAATTATTCGCCAAAGTCAAAGTGAATATTCACGGAGCCTGAGGTGAATAATTGTTTCAGTATATTGCACGTGAACGCTCCAAAATTAAACAAGCTAATACTTTTTGCCGGGATTTATTAGTTTTCATTAGCGGTTTATTTGTTTTTATTAGCCTGACGAGACGACCGTCGATAAAAACAATATCCCGAGTTTGAGATCTCAATTATGGGATATTGCCAAATTGCGCCATCTTAGGAGGTTCACGTGTAGCATATACCAAAGAGGCATATTATCTGTAATGTAATGCCTATGATCCGCCAGCAGATGACTCCTAATACTAACAAACCCGACCCTTCTACTGCTCTGGGGGTTCGGGGGTAGAGAGTCTATCCTGTGAATATGAATCTGCTGTTGCTTCTCACAGGTGTGTTTGCAAGCCCGGTTACCAGGGCGACGGGATCATGTGTGCGGAACGAGACCCGTGTGCCGCCCCATCGAGAGGAGGCTGCGGCAGAAATGTATGTTAACATTAACATGTACTACTGATTGAACGTCAACATTTACTCCGGAGTGAACGTCAACATTTACTACTGAGTGAATATTAAAGCCGTCAGAATACTTCTTGCGGCAAAGAGGTTAAGTGAAGTCATAAAAACAGGACTATGTGAATTTGAGGCTCATTCACGCTCACTCTTTCACTCTCTCACTTGCTCACTCGCTCACTCCCTCCTCACTGAAGGCCAAGTGCATAAAGACGGGCCCCAAAACACACGTCTGCCAGTGTCTGAAGGGCTGGGCCCTGGACCAGGACGAGTGCCAGCCAATCAACGACTGCAACGGCCCTGGAAGAGGAGGTTGCCACGGAAATGCTTCTTGCATCTACATCGGTCCCGGCCAGGTCAGGATGGGAGACGAGGCCTCCAGTCTCAGGAATCACATCTCAGATTAGTCATCTAGATATCATATTTGACCTTGACCAAACACGGCGCTGGAGGCGGGGGTCTGAAAACGTGTGATTGGCTGACAGCGATCACAAACTCGGCCAGCTGTAGTAAACTGTCAAAAGTGCCTGCAAAGGTTTCAAATCAACCCCCTGAAGACTTAAAATACTTAAAATCCCCTTCTGAATGGTTCATCACTCACTGCTCGAACACAGTAGGACTGCTGGATCAGTTCTGCTGTAACACAGTAGGACAGCTGGATCAGTTCTGCTGTAACACAGTAGGACTGCTGGATCAGTTCTGCTGTAACACAGTAGGACTGCTGGATCAGTTCTGCTGTAACACAGTAGGACAGCTGGATCAGAGGTCCTACTGTAACACAGTAGGACTGCAACAACGCAATCTCTAGGAATATATCCATACAATAAATATGCACTCATTGATCCATTATTAATTAAGCTTTCTGACTTCCTAGAGTGACTGCATGTGTAAGACGGGTTACCAAGGAAACGGCATAGACTGTGAACCGGCCAACCTGTGTGTATTCCAGAATGGACGAGGTTGTCATTATCAAGTGAGTGAACCAACACTACATGAACTCTATCAGCCATAATCCATCAGTGCACACCACATTATGAACCTGTATTATTTAAAGCTACAGTAAGAAGTTCAGACTATTAACTGTATCATTTAAAGCTACAGTAACAAGTTTAAACTATTATCTGTATTATTTAAAGCTGAAGTAACAAGTTCAGACTATTATCTGTATCATTTACAGATGGAGAGTAAGTAGTTTGTACTTTAAAAGCTATAGTACTAAGTGTTGTGAATTAGCACTTGTGCTGAAACACTTAAACAATGCATCTGGTCTGTCCAATGTAATTGCTATGTCCATATCAAATAAACAGAGGTTCAGACTTTGAATCTGTGCTTTAAAGCTAAAGTAAGTCCTGAAGTTGGTTCTTATGTGACTGCAGGCCACATGCCAGTTTGTCTCTGGCCAGTGGGGATGTGTCTGTGAGGATGGATACGCTGGTGACGGAGAAGTTTGCTACGGCACGGTGAACCAGGTCAGACCACGATCAGATTATCGTTACAAAACATCACCACCACCACTTCCGTCATGTGACGGTAAACCCTCTTTCTCTGCTTGGTGCCAGGAGCTGATCGCTATTCCAGACGCCTCAGAGTTCCTCTCATGGGTGACAGTGAGTGACCCGTTCCTTCGTCCACACACTACGTACTCACTTTGTACTCCCAACAGCTTCATTTGACTTGGACTCTGTTGTTCTTGTTATCCTACCGCTACGTCCGTCCCTCAGGGCCCTGAGCCGCCTCACGCCCTGCGGGAGGATCCCTCTCCTGGGTTCTCTTCTGGGTTCTCTCTTGGGTTCTCTCTTGGGTTCTCTCCTGGGTTCTCTCCTGGGTTCCCTCTCCTGGGTTCCTTCTCCTGGGTTCCCTCTACTGGTTTCTCTCCTGGGTTCCGTCTCCTGGGTTCCTTCTCCAGGGTTCCCTCTACTGGATACCTCTCCATAGTTCCCTCTCCTGGGTTCCTTCTCCTGGGTTCCCTCACCTGAGTTCCCTCTCCTGGGTTCCTTCTCCTGGGTTCCCTCTCCTGGGTTCCTTCTCCTGGGTTCCTTCTCCTGGGTTCCCTCACCTGGGTTCCTTCTCCTGAGTTCCCTCTCCTGAGTTTCATATCCAGGGTTCCCTCTCCTGGGTTCCTTCTCCAGGGTTTCTTCTCCTCGGTTCTCCTTCTCCTGGGTTCCTTCTCCGGGGTTCCCTCTCCTTGGTTCCCTCTCCTGGGTTCTCCCTCAGGTCCTGAGGAGGGCTAAGGATTGGGGGGCTGGGGTTGTGTAATGGGGGTTCTGTGAGGCCCACTGAGACTGGACCTGGGATCGAGGACTAGACTCATACAGCTGACGTCCCCCCCCCTCAGGCTGCAGATCTGGGCCGGTCTCTGTCGGAGCAGAACCTCACCCTCCTGGTGCCCACCTCCGCAGCCATCCAGAGCCTGGCTGCAGACGACAAGAGCTTCTGGACCACCAAGGGAAACCTTCCTAGCATGATCCGGTAAGACCAGTCGGAGGACTTCCATCCCGAGTGCGTCTTCAGGCCTGATATCTGGATTTCCTGACAGGAGTGAAAGAAATGTCTGCAGCACTGCTTAAGCTCCCATATGCATTTATAAAAAAAAAACTATATAAAAAAACAAAACTATTGGGTCTTCTTCAGGCAAATGGTGAGACCCATTTGATGAGGGTATATACAGTATATAGGTCAGATAATCAGCTGAGCCCCAATGTGACCAATGTCAGCTGTGTTAACAAAGACTAAATGGCCTGATTGCCCCACTGATGACACAATTGAGAGTACCATTATTCTTAAAAAAAAACAACACATAAAAAATAAATAATATCATAAAAAACCAACAACCCTAAATAAATACCTTACACGTTGTTATCATGATTCCTGACAGGAACCATGTGATCCAGGGGATTTACACGCTGTCTCGCCTCATGGCGTCTACCTCGCCAGTCACCTCCCTCCTCAACACCTCCCTCTCTGTGGGGGAGACCTCCCAGGCTGTGACCATCGGGGGTGCGGCCATCACACTGGCCAACGTGGCCGCCACCAACGGACTGATCCACGTCATCGATAAGGTACGCAGCCAGCGAGGGTCCAGCGCCACGGGGGGCCCATGTGTAGCAGTGTATTGGGTAATAAAATAGTACTTAGCATTCTGTAGCATCTTATCCTAGCTAGTGAGTCGCTTTGGATAAAAGCGTCTGCTAAACGCCCTAAATATAGATGCAAACGTTACTCATGTTTGAGCAATTCTTCAGATTGATGGGATATAATTAGAAACATGTTCAAATAATACATTTACATAAACATTAACGGCATATAGCAGACGCTTTTATCCAAAGGGACTTAGAATAAGAACATTTGTCAGGAGAAGAGGAACAACAATATATCTCTGTCGGTACAGTAGGGATGTTCATAGAACCAAGTACCAAGCACTTACAATCACTAGGTTAACCAATTCCTCGTATACAACAAAGATAGCTAAGATGCTACACGATGCTATGTACTAATTTAGTGTGCAGGACGGTTATAGGGGAGGCTATGCAGGGTCCTCTCCTGTACACACTTTCACATGTACACAGTGTGTGTGTCTGACATGTTTCATGTGTCTGCAGGTTCTAGTCCCAGAGAGGACACACAGCGAGGGACTCCTGGAGCTGTTGAGACCCGGGTTCTCCCTGTTCCGGGCCGCCCTCATCGTACGTCGTCCTCCTCCTCCTATGCACCTCATCCAGCGTCTCATTCATTTACTGCTGGATATTAAACCTGCATGGGGTCAGTTCTCCCATAGCACCCCCTAGTGGCCGGAGTTGTAGCGGCATCAGTATGTGGTCTGAGATGATCCGCTGGTTTGGATTCAATTCTCAAACGATTGAGAATTTTTTCCTGTAGGCATTGGCTCTGCAAGGCAAAAAGTAAAAAGTTTCACTGAGAAGCTGCAGATGTCCTCTGAGTCCTCTGTGTTTTCCCCAGATGTATCTGAGTCTTCTGCGTTTTCAAGATGTTCTCTGCCTCCTCTTCGTTCTCCAGATGTTATCTGACTCCTCTGTGTTCTCCAGATGTTCCTTGAGTCCTCTGTGTTCTTCTCCTCAGCAACACAATCTGACGGATGAGATCGAGCAGGCGGAGGAGTACACCGTCTTCGCCCCGATGGATGGCGCCGTGAGAGACTACCTGCGCGCAACGTCTACCAATGTCCTGGTTAGTGTGTGTGTGCATTTCTGATTGTTATCGTGTGTTCTTGTGTGTGACTGTGTGTGCCTGTGTGACTGTGTGTGTTTGTGTGTGTGTGTGTGTGACTTTTTTGTGTGTGTGTTTGTGACTGTTTTTGTGTGTAACTGTGTTTGACTCTTTGTGTGTCTGTGTGTGTCTGTGTGTGTGTGACTTTGAGTGTGTCTGTGTGTGTGTATTTGTGTGTGTGTATCTGTGTGGGTGCCTCACACACGCATTGACCCTTTATCTTTAAATGCATTGTTCTGTTCTTTACTTTAGTCCAGACGCCTTATCACTCATCAGCTCTGAGGAGTGTAACGTTGTGTCTGTCCTGCTGCAGGATGTGAACACGACACGCTACCACGTCCTGCTCTCTGAGCGGCTCCTGAAGACAGAGCTGCAGGCCGCCGGATACAAGAAGACTATGCTGGGGTTCTCCTACCAGCTGGCCATCTTCCCCAGAGATGGAAAGGTACCGTCCCGCTCGACTCCTCATCCTTTACTGCATACATGGAACGCCTTCCTCTCCTCTGGCCAATCAAAGCCGTTGTTGGCCCTGCCTGGGATCAGTTCACCGGTCAGGGGTCAGGGGTCATGCTCAGGGACACCGCCACACTCAGCCAGGAGCCAGGATAGAACCACCAACCCTCCAGTTGCTACAGGAGCTACTCCTGATCTCCTGACCCCGTGACCTCCTGACCTCCTGACCTGCTGACCTCCTGCGCTCCCTTCTCCTCTCAGCTGCTGGTGAACCTCGCCCAGCTGAACGTGTCCAACCTCCTGACGGCTAAAGGCGTGGTCCACGGCCTCGCCTCGGTGTTGGAGATCAACCGGAACCGCTGCGACACTGTGCGCATCGTGGACATGGTGGTGAGACCAGCTTCCAAACGTCTCACACACCGGTTCCCTCGACCGGGCCACGACACTGTATCTGCCTTGAGAGGAACACTGGACTGGGTTCCTCATCCTCACTGTACGTTTCCCCATGTGTTTGTTCCTCTGAGAAGGCCTCCTGCGTGGACTGTAAGGCCCACCCGTGCCCCCACGGAGGCGCACCCAAGGTGAGAGTCCTAACACTTCTGACACATCGATCCCAAAGTTCATTTTAACGAGTTAGCCTCAAACACTTTGATATCGTTATGAAACGTCTGTTGGTTTACAATGCAACCCAGATCCGGTTCCTCTAAGGTTTTATTGTACATATTACATATGTTGTTCATCCCTGTCAGTCATCTGTCCCTGGCTGTCTCTCTGGGCGTGGGGAGATGGGGTCGGCCTCCGACATGCTGAGGTGCTGTCCTGTAAGCATGAAGCTAATGTTTGAAGGCTATGGCTGAAGCTACAGAGATTTGAAGACACACTGTCCTACTAAACCCTGTTTAATGACTGCGACCATATCTCTGTGTGATGGAGTAGCGTCTACACCAACCATGCAAGGCGTCAGCCAACTCGTTCGGGAGTTGAGTCGAGGTGTTCAGGGACACCTCGAGACTCGGCTAGGAGGAGCCGGGGAACGTACTGACAACCTCCCATTCACCAGTCAGCCTGCTCTACCACCTGAGCCACTGCCGCCCATGAAACACTACACAGAGCGGTAGAACAGGAGCTGGGTTCATGTCCCTCACCGATAGATGTTCCATCACCGTGTCAAAGGGTCTCAGTTACTCCTCACTGATATGGATTTCTCTACTTGCAGATGAACGCGAAGGTGAGACACTGCACTGGGCAGGAGAGATCACCAGGTCATATCCGGCTTTACATCGGCTGCGAGACCGCCTGTGCGATAACCGTTGATGTGAGTGGCGACCGTCCAGCAGAACCCAAACACGCCCGCCCCGATGTTTCAAACATTGACAGATTATGGCGAATGGAATTCAGAATTAAGGAGAATATCGAAAGATTTTGTAAATTGGACCCCGCGGGGTCCAAGAAAGTTTTTTTTAAACACTGCATCGGTACAGATGTCGACGCTTGAATGTTCCGCGTTCCCCTGGATTTTGCATAGCCTTACCCCCCCCCCCCCCCCCACAACCCCTCTTACACACTTATTGTATGTTATACACCCTGCCACTTAATGTACGCATTCATTGTATGTTGTCCGTCCTGGCATTTAAAAATAGTACATTTTGTAGCGTCTTATCCTAGCTATCTTTGTCGCATACAGGGAAGTGGTTAACCTAGCGATTGTTAGTGCTGGGCACTTGGTTCTATAAACATCCTGTACCGACAGCGATATATTGTTGTTTCTCTTTCTTCTGACAAATGTACTTATTGATGGGCGCTCTGGATGAAAGCATTTAAATATAAATGTAAATGCCTACACCTGTTCCTGTTCCCCACTCTGGCCGGGGGGACAGATAGACATGCTCTCTTTTAGCATGTGGCTCACCATGAACAGAGAGACATGGTGAGCCACATCCTATCTGTTAGCATGTGGCTCAGCATCAACAGAGTGACAACATGGCCGCCCGTCTGTCCGCAGGTGCCGCGCTGCTGCGCCGGGTTCTTTGGGCGGCACTGTGAGCCGTGTCCCGGGTACGACGGCCAGGTCTGCGCGGGTCAGGGGGCATGCGATGACGGGACCGAAGGAACCGGGCGCTGCACCTGCCCGCAGTTCTTCAACGGAACCGCGTGTGAATCCTGCGTCGCAGGGAAGTACGGGGTTCACTGTGACCAAGGTACCACCATCACTGAACTGCAAACAAAGCGGAAATGCAGAGAACCATTAATACTACAGTGAAACACTTAAAGCTGCAGTGTGTATGTTTCCCTTTGGCAGCCTCTAGTGGCTCGACTTAGAACTACAGATACTTGAGCGTAACGTGGACCACAATCAACTGTTCTATAGAGAAAACAATGTTTTTAATGCCGTGAATAGCTTCAGTAGAAACGGTACTTGCAGCTTTAAGTAAACATGTGCGTAAGTAAATTAAAGGAACAAATGTAGATGGCGGAGAAGGAAAGTAATTGGACAGGAAAGGAAAGAAATCGCTGGCATAACTTATCCAGGCGGCTAGCTGTTGAATCGTAATCTGGGTTTTCTTGATGCTGTTTCCACTTCCTCTGCGTTCAAGGCTCCCTGTATTCTGTCTCCACCTCCAGACTGCTTGTGTCAGAGCGGCCGATGCATGGACGGGCCCCTGGGACGGGACCTGCGTGTGCGAGTCGGGTGGAAGGAATCCACTGTGACGAAAGTATGATGAACATTCCGGTTTGCCAGTGGGGGTTAGCCTCTGCTTGAAAGGACAAGTGAAAGTATATGATTGATTGGTTAGCTCTCAGTGTTAGCCTCTGTTAGCAGCGTCAGACAAGTGAAAGTGAATGATCAGTTAGCTCTTGGTTTTAGCCTCTGCTAGCAGCCTACAGACAAGTGAAAGTATGTGAATGATCGGTTAGCTCTCAGTGTTAGCCTCGGTTAGCAGCCGTCAGACAAGGGAAAGTATGTGAAAGATCAGTTAGCTCTTGGTTTTAGCCTCTGCTAGCAGCCGAGAGACGTGATTGCTCGGTTAGCCTCTGCTAGTGAAGGTGACCTTTATCTTTTGTCCCCAGAGGTGGACTCCGGCCCTGACGAGCTGTGTGGAGCGGCCAAGTGCCATACCAGTGCGAAGTAGGTGACGTCTCTCCCATGGATGTTAAGAGTCTTCCGATTGGTCGAAAAACCTAAACATGAGGCTTTTTTCCTCCTTGTTTTTTAAGTTGTATCACCAAGATGTCACAGACGCAGTGCGTCTGTGCTGCTGGGTTTGAGGGCAACGGTACTGACTGCAGAGGTAAGGAATTTTTTAAAAGATGGAATGTATTAAAGGTGGTAAGGTTAAAGAGCTATCATATACTAGTATTAAAGGAGCTGTACATTAAGGAGCTATTATATATGCTTGTATTATTAAAAGTGTAGTAGGTAACATTAAAGAGCTATTGCATATACTAGTATTAAAGGAGCTGTACATTAAAAGAGCTATTGTATATACAGTACTAGTATTAAAGGAGCTGTACAATAAATTAGCTATTTTATATCCTAGTATCTTACTTCACTCTTGACCCCATAAGGTAGGTCCCTTAATACCCACTTAACCCCCCCTTAAACCTATTATATAAACTTGTATTATTAAAAGGTTAGTAGGTTACATTAAAGAGCGATTATATATACTAGTGTTATTGAAGGTGTCCCATACAGCCTTAGAATGCTTGCCTACAGCACGTTTAAGTTTCAGACTCAGCCCCAAAGGACAGCGTTAGAACGTGGTTTGGTCCTGCTGGGGTTTGTGTCTGTGATGAGTTCCTTGTGTTGCCCCGGGTCCTGTCTGCAGCGATAGACCCCTGCAGGGGGGCCAACGGTCACTGCAGCCCCCATGCGCTGTGCAAGCGGACCCAGCCAGGCCGGAGGACTGCGTGTGTCTGCCGCCGGTACCAGGGGGATGGTCTGGTCTGCGTTGGGGTAAAGCACCCCCCAGATCAAAGCGCAAAGCTGTGTTTGATAGTTTCTGAGGTTATGACAGAACACAAGATTACGTGACAGGCACCATCAACGTAATGTTTGCGAATGTGCAAAGATAAGTAAGTAAATATGAAGACAAAAATAAACACATGGAGGTCTTTTCCTGTATTTTCAATACAAATTGTTTTTCTGCATTGTGGAAAACAATTTGAATTCAAAACCCATTTAGATTTTTTGGATTTTTATTTGCATTTATATAACAAACAATATATTTGAAATAAGATGATTAGAAGTATCATTAAAAAGATAGTATTGATCATCTATATCATATATCAATAATATACTGTATATGTGTATGTTTCTAGACTTAACATACACATATACGTGCGTATGGAGGCTAACCCTAAGCCTCCATTTTGTGTTTGTGTCAGAGATCGACGCGTGTGCCCAAGAAACCGTCCACTGCCACGAGAACGCAGACTGTATTCACTCTGGACCCAACAAGGTAGGCCCCTTAACACCCCCTTAAACCAGACTGTATTCACTCTGGACCCAACAAGGTAGGCCCCTTAACACCCCCTTAAACCAGACTGTATTCACTCTGGACCCAACAAGGTAGGCCCCTTAACACCCCCCCTTAAACCAGACGTTATCACTCTGGACCCAACAAGGTAGGCCCCTTAACACCCCCTTTAAACCAGGCTGTTATTCACTCTGACCCAACAAGGTAGGCCCACTTAACACCCCCTTAAACCAGACTGTATTCACTCTGGAGCCAACAACGAAGGTTATGCCCCTTAACACCCCCTTAAACCAGACTGTATTCACTCTGGACCCAACAAGGTAGGCCCCTTAACACCCCCTTAAACCAGACTGTATTCACTCTGGACCCAACAAGGTAGGCCCCTTAACACCCCCTTAAACCAGACTGTATTCACTCTGGACCCAACAAGGTAGGCCCCTTAACACCCCCTTAAACCAGGCTGTATTCACTCTGGACCCAACAAGGTAGGCCCCTTAACACCCCCTTAAACCAGACTGTATTCACTCTGGACCCGACAAGGTAGGCCCCTTAAACCAGGCTGTATTCACTCTGGACCCAACAAGGTATGCCCCTTAACACCCCCTTAAACCAGACTGTATTCACTCTGGACCCAACAAGGTGGTTCCCCTTCCTGCCCCCCCCCTCCCACCCCTTAGAGCCACTCACACCATATGGGCCTGCAAAGCATTACATTTTTTTCACGTACTATTGTTGCTTCCATACGATCAAAGAACCATTTTTGGTAAAGGTTCTTGTGAAGAGCCGGACGTTGTTTGACAGGCGATTGTTCCGATGGTTCCTCTCTCCACAGACGGTGTTGCGGTGATGGTCAGCAGGGTTACTCGGGAGATGGACAGGGTTTGCGAGATGGATTGACATGTGTCTCAAGGTAGGTGTACAAACGGCAAACAAAAGTTGAATCGCAGGACTGTAGGGTCTGGACACGACCCAGGACCGATGACGGCTGTGTTGCTCCGACTTTGCAGAAAAACCGACAACTGCCATTCAAAGCCAAGTGTAACACCACCGCTCCTGGCGTTCGTACCTGCACCTGTAGCTATGGCTCTCTGTGGAGACGGAGTCTACTGCAAAGGAAAACCCTCAGAGAGGTGAGGTGGGGAGGACGGCAGCCCGGAAGAGTTATGGGAAGTAGAGCGAGTGACCCAAATGCTCGACACAAGAGTGAGGGTGACACAGAAAAAATTAAAGGCCTCTCTAATAAGAATCAACAGATATGTAGAGTTGGGACTTGGGCTTTGAAGGCTGGCGAGTTGTCAGAAAGACGAGGGCTCGGCAACATCTTGTGTGAAACAACGATCCTAGCGATGATGTCTGAGAACAAGGTTGATATACTGGGTGTTATGGATGGAGATTAGTGCCGACAGCGTGTGTGTAGAACATAGGAGGATGAATAGATGAAGAGACTGGCCCCAACTAGGGTTGGCAGAAGTGGCCGTTGTGACATGAAGCTCCAGAGGACCAGGGGCCCCTATTTTCAACTGTCTGAAACGCAAGTGAGAAGCGCCAAGCGCTAAGCGCTTGTCTTTGTGGGCGGTTTTCTATAGCATGATGTTGCTATTTTACCGGCCGCAAAAATGACTCTTTCGCGCGCGCAAATCTTAAAAAGGGTTGGTCTGAAGTCTAGCCTAATTTACGTGTAGGTGTGGGTTTGGGCGTAACGTGCAATAAAACCATTGAGAGGTGCCAGCTCCCATCCCCTTAAGAGCAATGAGGCGCATTTGAATCTGACGAAGTTGATATTTTGACAGCGCGTCTGCAGTCTCCGATATGACAGATGCATGACCACATGAATTTTAAACTTCAAATGGCTCAGTTTATGGCAAAAAAATATGGCCTAATTCACACATGCAATACCATTTTCTCCACAACTTTAGAAATACTGAGTCCCCAATTAAATTACGGCAAAGAAAACACACATATGATATGCTGTAACATATGATATACTTATCAGTATTGTATGCATTATCGTTATCGACTTGTGTTCCTAATATGCATGTGTCCCCCCGTTAATATACATTGCCTTGGACTGTATTATGCGTTACGTGTTTAGTTTGCGTGTGTTTAAACAGATGGACACACACACGCACAACCACAATCATTAATTATTTTACACATGCACACACGCGCGCCCGGATTCATTCATTCGTTTTAACACTCACTCGCAGTAAAACATTGTTTTCTCACAATCAAATACTCATCAATCCTAAAATGTATGGGCTTGTACACAATGACTGTGTCAAGAAAATATGTGTTTGCTGTACGGTGTTTGCAGATGCATGGATTTAAAAGTACAATTTATTACCGCTGTATCAGCTGTACTTTCCCAAATAATTTCCCAAGAATGTGTGGCTAGGTAGATGAGAGAAGCAAAGTGTATGGCGAGGTGCACAAGCAACATTATGCTTGCGGCCATAGAATAGGCATCCTGAACAACGTGTCTCCTGACTTTAAACCAGAGTTATTTCCTGGTTATGTGGCGGAAATTGTTTTCTGACAACTGCAAGTAGATAGCACCAGAGAACGTCTTGCGCCAGAACCACGCCTCCTCCTTTTCCGCCGCACCGGCCCTTGGAGCGCACATATCATTCCCTAATTATTGACACGTGGCGCCGGTTTCTAGTTAAGGTGAGAAGAACGCATCAGCGCCCGTGTTGCACATATAAACAAAGTTTGTTAAGAGGAAGAGTCAATTGCGCTGGATGCAAGACAAGGCCCATGTAACCGGGAAATCACAGGTGGAAGAGCGGCATGTTTCCTGTTACAGTTTCCATGCTGCAGACCCTTGACAGTAGACATGTGTGAGTGTGAGGGTGTGTGTGTGTCTCTCTCACCGGCACTGCATTATGCTGTTCACTTGCCACCGACACGTCTACACCCTATTAGAGAGAGAGAGAGAAAAGGGAAAGAAGAAACAAGACGGCGTGAGTCAATCTTCCACATGTGCGACAAGAATGGCTTCTCTCACACACACACATGCGCGCACACACACACACACACACACACACACACACACACACACACACACACACACACACACACACACACACACACACACACACACACACACACACACACATCGACACACCACACACACACAGTTAGGGGTCCCGGCAGAAGTACAGTGATTACAGTCGTCACCATGGGGACACAAGGGGATCAAAGTTGTAAACTAGCCGAATCTCTATTGATTGCCGCGAATGGCTCCATTCAACACGAGCTTAGGGACCACTTGACCTCCTACTGCTTCTCTCCTTCCTCCTGTATCGCTCCTCCTCCCTTCAGTATCCCCGTCAGCCCTCTCTCCTCCTGCTCCAACTCTTTTTCACTCTCTCTACGTCTCCCATCTCCTTCCAGCCATTCGGTTTCCTTCTCTTTTATTGAGTGGAAATCACCATCGCTGGAAATGCCAGACGACCCCAAAATTGAATACAGACAGCAAAGTGCCTCTTATCAAATCCATCAACCGCTCTGACTATACCTCAGGAAGGGAAGCAAATGTAAAACTAAAACCAAATCGATGAAAGGACATTTCGGGGAGGAAGGATACGAGCACAACAAATACGAAAATGCAGACCAACTCCTGCTGAGGAGTTCAATCTCGGCCCTCTACAGGACCCCTAGCTGATGACCTGTTCAACACCAGAGGGGTCAGCGCCGAGCGCGTTCTGAACATCAGCACCAGGGCTGAAGGATTTGGGGAAATAATGGAATGGCGATTATTTAAACCAATAATGTGATTTGGTAGGCGATTTTTTTCTTTTTAAAGTTCCTTAGGTTCTGTATAAGTCACTAAACAAGCAATAAATCATTCTATAGTCTGACCAACACAATTCATGATGCGTGAATTGATTATAACATCTATATTTAACTATTGAATTCTAAAAGAAAATGTGACCGATCTCCAGTCAGTAACAAATCGCGTTCTATTACATCGCGATGTCGGTTTGAATTTGATTAATCGTTCAGCCCTGATCAGCACTTGTGGAGCAGGAGCCGGAGGATTACAAGCGCTAGTTCCCCCCCCACACACACACACACTCACACACACACTCTGTAGCTCCTGTCGAGTGGCTGTCGCCCTTGACCTCCGGTGCACAGCCAGCTCTGTTCCTCACGCTCCATGACTGTACCAGCGGTTCTCAACCAGTGGCTCGCGGCTCGTAAGTGGCTGACCCCAGTAGGGGTCTGAGCGGCCCATAACACCACACAATTCATCACAAGTCTACCTGACTGGCCTGTTCTATTTGGTCCTTTGTATGTTTGTGGCGAGCGAAAACAGTACAGATGTAGCGAAAGGTATAGGCCCTGTCCTATTTCTTCTCAAATTCCCATACCTTTTTCATCTTACTTCCTGTTCCGTGATAACTTTACTTCCTGCTTCTTTCCACCACTCTCCATTTTTAATTACTGTGCTGCATTCCTTCCCTGTTCAATCTCCTCTGTCGGATGAGTACTTTCTATGTCAGATCCAATTCTATCTATCCAATAATGCTTGCACTTGCTCAATCTTCTTTAATTCATTTTTTTGTTCAATCAATTCCTCGCCCTCCCCGTCTTCTTCCCATTTATATCAATGTCATCTCACATGCCAAAGGCATCTCTCTCCCCCTTTCCCTCTCCCCTCTCTCTCTCTCTCCCTCTCTCTCCCTCTCTCCCTCTATCTCCCACTCTCTCTCTCTCCCTCTCTCTCTCTCTCTCTCTCTCTCTCTCTCTCTTCTCTCTCTCTCCTCTCTCTCTCTCCTCTCTCTCCTCTCTCTCTCTCTCTCTCTCTCTCTCTCTCTCTCTCTCTCTCTCTCTCTCTCTCTCTCTCTCTCTCTCTCTCCCTCTCCCTCCCTCTCCCTCTCTCCCCCTTCTCGCCCTCCCTCCCTCCCTCCCTCCCTCCGCTGCTCCGTTACACGTCTTCTTTTAACCCGTGGTTCATTCCATTATCTGCCTCTATCGCCAGGTCCCCCAGACACCTGCTCTAGACGCCCATCCTCCTCTAATCCTCCTCTAAACCTCTCCCTCCTCCCACCTCCTTGTCCTTCCCCTCTGCCATCTTCACTCCTTCCTTCATCTCTTCTGATCTTTTCCTCCTCCCCCTCCACCTGATTCGGCTAAATCCCTTCTTCTATGGTTTTTCACGGACACGTGCAGAAGGTCAAGGTTATGATTCTCCTGTTGCACCAAGATGATCATTTGGCCCACGTCTTATTTTTTTAAATCCTCGTCTTTTTGTCTCCTACAAACTCTTATCTCCTGGCCTCCCTCTCGTCCTCCGCCCTCGACGGAAGGACCACCCACACCCCTCTTCGCGCTTCTCTCTCTCCTACCTCGGCTCCCGTCCCCGTTCGGAGCGTCTCTTCCACTCTTCATCTCCTTCCCTCCATCCTCCATCCTCATCCTCCTCCTCCTCTGCTCTCCTCTCCCACTCTGCCTCCCTCACCGTGTTCACTCTTCCTTCCGTTGGGCTCAAACCCAATATGCTGGTCCTCGTCCACTCCTCATCCCTCATCCGATCCTATCAGTCCAGGCTCCTACTGTAGTTTATCTCACCCCCAACCTTAGATTGACCCCAATCCCACCCCCATCAGGACCCAAAGGGGTGTTCTGTTTGTGCCGTGATCAATCATTTCACTGATAATCCACATTCACGTTTGGATTTTGTAATAGCTAGCTTCTGTGACACAAACCTCATTTAAAATTAGCCCTTACCATTTGGCAGCACCGCCAAAAAACACAACTAGCTGCTAATTAGCGAGTTAGCGTCTGAGGAGGTCGTGGAGGAGGCATGCGTGCGTGCTAATGAGAGATGTTAGTCAACATGTTAACCATGTTGACTAATCCTCCGGCAAATGTGCTTTCCTCATCATCCACTTGCGACTTAACCCTATTGATTAATGATAGAGTTCATTAAATAGGTTGGATGTGTTCGGGGTTTGGTCATTCAGCGATCATTATCATAATTATTATCAATTTGCTTGATTTAATTTAGTGTCAATGTGAATTTAGCCTTTGAAGAAACCCCTGTTAACAGATAACCACAAAATACAATGATCCTAATTTTATCGGATAGCATCTCTGAAATAATTTATCTGTGGGCTTTTCAAGTGGCAGGAGGTTATCCAAAACCAATTGCGCATTTGTACTTATTTATTTTAAAAAACATCTTCAATCCACCCCATCAAAGCAGTGTTTATTGCCACGTGCAAACTTTTCCACTGCAGTCATAACTTCCATTCAAATGTCATCAGTCGTCAAACGGATCCAAGTGTCTCCAGAGTGTGAAGGCCCGCCCCCGGCAGCCCCCCGCAGCCCCCCACAGCCCCCGGCAGCCCCCCGCAGACCCCCACAGCCCCCGGCAGCCCCCCGCAGACCCCCACAGCCCCCGGCAGCCCGGGCAGCTTGTGTGGGGCGAGAGGATCCCCGCCGTGTCAGACATTAGGCCTCCTCACGGAGAAAATCTCGAAACGTAAACACTAATCCCAAGTACAGCTTTAGCCGAGTGATGTAGTGCTCTCTAGTCATATGAACCTCATCTCTATCCATCTCCACTGCCAACTTACTACAGCCGTCATTACTGGCTCGTTCTATCTCCCCATCTACCCATTAAGACTATTTATTTATTCATCAATCATCTCTCTCTATCTCTCTCTCTCGCCCCCCCTCTCTCTCTCCCCCTCGCACACATCCCAATCTCTTTCTACCCCTCTCCTCCTCCCTCTCTCTCTCTCTCTCTCTCTCTCTCTCTCTCTCTCTCTCTCTCCCCCCCATCTCACTCTTAATCTCCCCCTCCCTTTCTCTCTCATTGCAAGACAAACCCTATCTTTCTCTACACATACAGTATATGTCTCTCTCTCCAGCTCTAGTTTTAGTGTGTTCACGTATTTTGAGTTAGAAAGCACAAGAGGTTGTTGACAGGCCATGAGAGGCCGACAGTGTGCGTGTGTGTCTGTGTGCGTGTGTGTCTGTGTGCATGTGCGTTCCCTGGGTTGAAATAAAACACATTGGTCTGTTGGACTTTAACACGGAGGCACAATTAGAGGTGGCTTTGAAGGAAACGGGACGAGAGTGTGTGTTTGACAAAACCATGCATGTTTACGTAAAGGGCTTAGTCTGTTTAAATATATGTAAGTGTGTCAGAGTGCGAGTGTGTATGTGTGCATGGACACTGCTTGTGTATAAATGTGACTGTTGGTGACACAAAAAACCTCCTGGGGTTTCCCTTTGTATGTACGTGTGTTATCTGCATGTGTGTGAGTGTTCGTGTGCGTTTGTGTTCATATTTGTGTTAATGTGCGTGTGTGTGAGTGCGTTTGCGTGTGCGTGTGTGTGTGTGTGTGTGTGCGTGCTTGTGCGTTTCTCCGTCCTCCACTCAGTGAACTAGAGAGTGAGAGAGACACACAGACAGACACAGGAACAGACAGACAGACACACAGAATGGAGGTATCTGAGGGTATTTTTACACTCTTTACCGTTCTCTGATCTCGGCTGGTAATAACCCCCTTCAAAGAGCAATGCGTCCCGGAGCAGGGAAGACTCTTATTATATTAATCCATATATTAGTATATATATAATATTATATTATCA
Source organism: Melanogrammus aeglefinus (assembly GCA_900291075.1). NCBI lineage: Eukaryota > Metazoa > Chordata > Actinopteri > Gadiformes > Gadidae > Melanogrammus > Melanogrammus aeglefinus. The sequence goes on along the minus strand of OLKM01003680.1, from coordinate 3,356 downwards.
TACAGAGGGAGGCTTTAGGTGATTAAGTAGAGCATCAAAAGAGATGAGAGGTGGAGAGGAGAGAACAGGTAAGAGGAGATGAGAGGTAGAGAGAGGAGAACAGAGAAGAGAAGATGAGAGGTAGAGAGAGGAGAACAGAGAAGAGAAGATGAGAGGTAGAGAGAGGAGAACAGAGAAGAGAAGATGAGAGGTAGAGAGAGGAGAACAGAGAAGAGAAGATGAGAGGGTAGAGAGAGGAGAACAGAGAAGAGAAGATGAGAGGTAGAGAGAGAGGAGAACAGAGAAGAGAAGATGAGAGGTAGAGAGAGGAGAACAGAGAAGAGAAGATGAGAGGTAGAGAGAGGAGAACAGAGAAGAGAAGATGAGAGGTAGAGAGAGGAGAACAGAGAAGAGAAGATGAGAGGTAGAGAGAGGAGAACAGAGAAGAGAAGATGAGAGGTAGAGAGGATACGTGATGACCAGTAGAGAGAGGAGGAGAGAGGTAGAGAGAGGAGGAGAGAGGTAGAGAGAGGAGAAAAGAGGTAGAAGAGAGAGGAGAGGAGTAAAGAGAGAGGAGAGTATTGATAGAGAGCGGAGAGGTAGAGAGAGGAGAGTTAGAGAGAGGAGAGGTAGAGAGGGAAGGAGTAGAAGACAGAGGAGAGGAGGGATAGAGAGACCAGAGGAAGAGAGGAGAGGAAGAGAGGATAGAGAGGTAGAGGAGGGATAGAGAACCGAGGAGAGGAAGAGGGGAGGGGAGAGGAAGGGAAGATAGAGAGGAGAGACAGAGAGATGAGAGATGGAGAGAAGAAAGGAGAATAGAGGAGAATAAAGGGATGAACAGAGCGGTAAAAGAGCAGGAGACACACTGAGAGGGAAGGAAGGGAGATAAGAGACACACACACACACACACACACACGCACACACACACACACTTCCCCCATCCCGATCCCTGAGGGGAGTATGAAAGAGACACGGTCCAGGGACCATCCATAAGCATTGTGTGCAATTCCAGCAGTGTACCCCACGCTGCTTCCAGGCAAGAGATCCCATTTGGACCCAACAAGCAATGTTCCTGTCCAGTCCAGACATCCACCCCTCCGTCCATCTCATCTCCCCAAACAGCCATGCTCTCACCTCCCTCCTCCACCCTGCCTCCCCCCCTCCTTCCGCCTCGGCCTCCTTCTCCCCTAAAAGCCATGGACTCCCCCCCCCCCCCCGCTCTCTCCACTGCCGCACTCCCCCCCCTATCGACCTCCCCAGCGCCCACAGCGCCCTATCGACACTGAAATCTGCAATCTGTAATTTGCAAGACTCTTCTTTTTTTGCACACCAATACCAGTCTATACCCAGTCTCGTGTGTCTGTCCTTGTGTATGTACTACGGTATTTTTTAAACATTTTTTTATTTATTTGATGTTATTTTGCACCATTGGGGGTTGGAGAGTATTGTGATTTCGATCCTCGTGGTGTCCCTGTACATATTGCTTCTGAATTGAACATTAAGAAGGACTTTGAATTTGACTCATTTGACTCTTTGATTCATCCATTCATCAGTCCATTCATCCATTCATCATACACCCAACAATTATCTACGCAAAATGTTGTTTATGTATACCCGTTTGGATTCTTATCAGATGATTACGTTCATTAAAAAAAAGCATAAAAGTATATAAAAAACATACATATTGGTCAAGTCTGATCAATACAAAGAGTGAAACAAAACATCTTTCGATTCAACGCAGAATCGATTTCCTCTCCGCTCCAGAGTCCCAAAACTAAAGCTATTTGTTTGAATTCCTCTGGACAGGGGGGATATTAGCAAGAGTGTTGTCCGGCCTCTGACCCCAGTGCTGTCATCTGTCCAAATCCCCTAAAACCCTGTCCGGGCGTTGCTTGTTTTGGTCCGGCCTCCAGGGCCCAGATGGTGCCGAGGTTGGCCTTTTTTTTTTTTTTGCTAGCCATTCGAAGGCTTATCTGGTGGGCTACTGTCCCATAGGGAGGCAGACGTTTAAAAGTGACCCTATTCAACCATTGGCTTGTTCCTCTACGGAACCACCTTGGTTCTTAACAGCTACCGCTTAGAACATGAACAAGGATGGTTACAAATTCAAGTGGAAGTGTGTGGCGAGTTGACGAAGAATACAACTTCAACTGAATTATTTACCATTAAGCAGACGCTTTCACTCAAAGAGTATTACACTGAATTGTCTTCCAGGAAGAGGGAGACAAAAAGAGTGGAGGAAGAGGAGCGAGGAAGATCTGGAGAGCGGGAGGTGTGCTGGAAGAGAGACCAATAGATGGAGAGCAATAGAGAGAAAATCATTTGTTTGTGTAGGATGGGCCATGGCAGATCCCAAGTGCTGTAGGGGGATCCACGTATTTCCACCACCACCGCAACAACATCAGCTCAACCCTAACGGTTCACAAACTTCCAGGGAATTAACAGAAAACAAACAGGGCCAAAGAACAGAAGGGCTCAATTAGGGCGGCACAACAGGCGCCATGAGGACTGTTTACTGACGCTCCGGAGCTATTCATCAAACAAACATTTCCCTGTCTGCTCTCTACAGAGTTTGGCCTTCCTGTCTTTCATGTTTCAAACCGCCTCGGAGTCTGCGGCTCTACGATTCCAGGACCCTAACCGGCGACCTCTCTCCAAGCTTAAAAAATGGTGGTGGTGGTGTGTGTGGTGCAGCGAGCGTTGCCTTTAAGGTGATTAAATCGTAAAACAGACAGTAGTAACAGCACATTGTTAAACACACATCATTCATTTGAGGAAGGGCAGAGGAGAGAGACGGAACTGACTGTGTGTGTGCTGCGGTACAACGTGCCATCCTATATGTGTTTGGTTTGAGTCATGTGATGCCGCTGTACGCCACACACCTCCAGAATGCTTATTGGGGAAATATTGTCAACCATAGGACAATCGTGAATAAATTGTGCGTGAACATAAATTAAAACATGAGTCAGAGGCGGAAAACAGATTAAACACAAAATTATTACCCTCAGCAAACAAACAGATAAATCATTCTGCAACGGCGTAATTTTTTAAACAGAAGATATAACCCAGCCGCACTACGATCAACACACAGACACACAAACCACCACACACACACACACACACAACACACACACCACACATAAAGTTTTTGCAGGCTTTAATTATTTACATGGGCACCGTCACGACTATCAAATAATTCTAAAGAACAGTCAACCAGAGACAAGGAGAAAGAGACGACAGACAGAACAGACAGAAGACAGACAGACAGACAGACAGACAGACGACAGACAGACAGACAGACAGACAGACAGACAGAACAGGAACAGGACAGACAGACAACAGACAAGACAGGAGACAGACAGGACAGACAGAGACAA
>OLKM01003679.1:13480-32233 GCA_900291075.1 Melanogrammus aeglefinus | reverse complement strand
TGTGGAGCGATCGTTACAATTACCTTACAGGGTAAATCCATCTCTATTAAATATCTCCTAGGCCTGAAATCCTCACCACTAAAAGGCCAGTGAGATATGGTGATGCTTAACGAGGAAACCTCTTAGGAACGTATACACATTAAAAATGCCAGCACGTTAGAACAACAAACGTACATGGTTGGGCTCTCTAACCGATCGCGCAGTAGAGAACAGTAGGACCAAAACTAGATTTTCTTGTAATTGCTCAGCCTTTGCGTGGGCTATTGACGGATGTCTTGCCCGTCGCCTGTGATGAAAGCAATGTTATGAGAGTAAAGAAAAAACCGCTCGACGGGGAAGGGCGCTTAGGGCAGAACGTGTGGTGGGGATGCAGGCTATGAACTAGCATGCTAGCTCACTGCAATAGAAGACAGTTTAGTTAGGAGATAGGTGTTGTAAGTGTTGCCTGGACTAAGGCTGAGAAGCATGCAAAAAAAGAACAAGGTTGTATGCTTGTGCAACTAAGTGCCGTTTAGAAAAGTCAACCGCAAAATTAAAGATAGTATGTGTGTGAAAAAAGGTGCAGGTCATAGCGCGATGCGGGTGCCTTTGTTTTCTTTGTTTCTTAAAAGCAAATTCACACACTAATGACTCATAAGAAATCACAACTCATAGAGACTGTAAAGCATAGAATTGTGATTCAGGTCAATGGTGATGAAATGCAAGACAGGGATTGAAGATGAGTTTGCTACGTCCTCAACCTTAGCGTTCGAGTTGGCTCAAAGAGCATTCTCTGAGCTGGGATAATGAGAGTAGCTGCGCGCCCACCCATTAAGCTATAATGTTCTCTTTCACAGTATGACACAACAGTTATAATAAGAAATTAGAATAATGAGCAATAATGCTTCTACAACAAAGTGGTATGAAAACATCTTAAATTGGAAAAAAATGATTTGTTTCTCACTGCAGGATACTGCTGCCGCCGCCCTTCGAACCCACCCCCCCTAACAACACACACCACACAACACCCCATCCAAACACACTACAACACCTCAAGTCACGCACTCATCACGGACAAAGACTGGCAGCTCCTCCGTCCATCCACTTTATTGCCTTTTCTGTTGCTTCCCGCTCCAGAGAGACAATAGTGTCGAGCAGGGGGGGGTTTTGGTCTCATGGCAACAAGCGTGACTGAGAGGTGCGGGCTGCTAGAGAGGATACCAGGGCAGTCGCCACGCTGAGTTTCTGCTTGCCCTGTGGCTGGAGCGGACGGGGGCTCTCCGTCTCCTGAACATGCTGTGAAGGACAGATACGTCATAGGCCGTGTGTGGTGTGTGTGTGTGTTGTGTGTGTGTGTGGGTGTGTGTTGTGTGTTGTGTGTCGCGGTGAGGTCGAAGTAAAGGGAGTGAAGTAGTGTCGTGTTTGTCATACTGAGAGTGTGAGTGTTTGTGCGCCTGGGCGGCGCGCGTGCGTGCGCTCTCGCGCCGCTCGACTGCGTAGTGTTGGGTAAGGGGCGTAAGTGAGTGGAATGAAGAGTGAGGGTTGTGTTGCATAACTGAGTGGATGAGTGTGTGAGGGATCAGTTGGGTGAGTGAGTGAGCTGTGTTGCGTGCATCCTGATGAGTGATGTGAGGTTGGTGACAGCATGGGTGTGGTGAGTGTATGTGGAGGAGTGATGTGAGTGAGTGAGTGAGTGAGTGAGTGAGTTCACTTTATGCGCCGCACACCTCCAGAAGGCTCGTACCACGTTTAGCGGTTCTGGCCGATCGCGCGTCCATGGAAGGATCAGTGACTCTCGGCGCAGCTTGAGACTCGTCCTGAGATCTTCAGGGAGAGAGAAGAAGAATCAAGCAAAAGAGAAGAAATAAGATAACCAGTCGCGTCTCGCTTGCTACCGTGCGCTGATTAGCTTTGAGCCGTCCCTCCTCGCTACTCTGCACAGCGTCGGGGCGCTCTTTGGGTACAGGCAGAACCGGTTTTATCGTGAACTCAGCTATAACCAGAGTAAAACACTGCAATGTAATCAGTCGGTTTACAGAATTTAAATGGTGGACGAAAAAAATGCTCATTATTTTTTGTGATGAAATTAATGAATTCAACAAAAGCAAAATATCACTAGAATTTCTATATGGCCCTGCCAACATATTAGATTTTGCTGTTGCACAGCTGTCGGTCAACGCATATTGTTCAAAGAAAAATCAGAATGCATTCTGGGATGATTCCTCCCCCCATCACATGACGTGTCCACCTGGCATTGAGGGCAAGACAGGCACCACTACGCTGTAACGGTAGAGATTGCACACGCACACAAAAATGTAAAAAAAACCCAAAAATACTGGTGTTTACTAAATGTGGTCAGCTGACAGCTGTCTCTGTGTGATAATCGACACACATCAAAACAGCGCACAACACACACACACACACCACACACCACACACACAACACACACACACACACTAACATATCGCACACACACAATCACAACACACACACACAACACACACACATCACACACACACACACACACATCATCACACAGCACGACCACAGTCGATTTTCCATGAACCACACCCATTCGATGCTCTGCTCAGTGTTACAAAAGAGTCTTACACCACGTCAACTACACTGAGGGTGCCTATACTACCACACCGCCCTCTCCGTTATCTTCATCGCTCTGGGGATCACCAACCAACACGACCTAGCTCCTACGCCGCCCTCAAAGCCAAACAAGCATCGAGGGCTGATCCTAACTCAGCTCCTCTAACCGACAAACACGACTCATCCACGACGGCCTCCACGACAATTATTCGTTAAGCGCCCATTGCACTACAGAGTGATGATGTCTTACAGACAAAACACTGCTACACAACCATAACCCCAATGTGCTTTTGATGCAAATGTAAAAGCCATTCCACCACACTATCGGGGAGCAGGCTTAGCAGCTACCCGCCGCAGCCGAACACTCAAACTCAAACTCAACCACGTCTCTTGACATCAGTTGGTAAGTGTGCTACGCAGGAGGAGGGTCGTGTAACCGAAGATTCCTAGTTCGCTTCTTATTAAGCAAATGTGTCTTCTTGATGGCGGTGAATGTTGGGCAATAATCGGTACAGCTCCTTGGCTTGGCCAACGTGTTAAAAAAGCATCTACGCAGCCCAATAACCATAATAGATCCATTTAAATGTTATCAAAATTTTACCACCAGAGTACGCGACTCGCCTGCGATGCACAAGAAGACACTCGCACATGAGACGTCGGTCAGCGTGCTTGCGTACAACGCCAGCAGAGGGAGGAACCAATCGTCAAAACAGTTGCGTGAAGAGCTTGCCAAAAGCACTCTCATTCTTTCACACATCTCTCAAATTATGATAACGTGGTTTCACAGCTGCAGGCTATTGCGGCAATTCCTTTTTGACTTTGACTCGACCATTAGTCCACTTGGTGTATGCGGCACCACAAACACCCGAGCTGTTTAAATAACACCTATTTCAACGCCGTCTCCCACCGGGAAAGATGCGCATCTCAACGGCACAGCCCAAATTTACCTTGGCATGATCAAAGGCCTCTGGTGCAAGAATGCGGCAAACCCACATTTATTTGCATCATCACGGTTTTCCACAGCTAATGATTACAACACTGTCTGAATTACTCATGTCTGAAATTCCCTGAAGCCGTGTCGCACGCCACCACCACCCGACGGGGGAAACACCCAACTCTAGCAACCTGTACCGTCCTGCCCTGCGGCCTGGAGGAGAGCCCTGGACACGCCACCTCGAGCACAACCCTGTTCAGCTAGCAAGCTGAGTATCTGTCTCTTCCGGTGTGTTTCAGTGACATCACACTACTGCGAGGTCCCTCGCTAGATGGTACACCGGATGAGATCATCCGCCGCTTGCTCAAGAGGTAGAGCGTTGTCTTGTAACCGAGAGTTGCTAGTTCGATCCCCAGCCTCGCCTTGCAAGGTGGAATTAACCGATGAATTGTAATCAGATCCACCAGCCTACCCCGTGGACTGTTGCTTAACTATCCGTCATACAACTAGGTGGAAACCCCCACCTGTGATGTCACAGGCCTATTTTTCAAACGGCTTGTAACAGCGAACCACACTCACACCTGGTGGCGTTATATCCCCGCTTTAGACCAACAAACCCCCTTTAGACCAACCAGCGCCCCCTCACCGCTCTCTGCTGGTCCAGGTCGGCCTTGTTCCCCACCAGCACCATGGGGAAGTCATCTCGGTCCTTGACCCGCAGGATCTGGGTGTGGAACTTCTGGATCTCATTGTAGCTAGAGATGGAGAGAGAGAGAGGGAGAGAGAGAGAGAGAGAGAGAGAGAGAGAGGGGAAGAGAGAGATAAGGAGAGAGAGAGAGACAGAGACAGAGAGAGAGAGAGAGAGAGAGAGAGAGAGAGAGAGAGAGAGAGAGAGAGAGACAGAGAGAGAGAGAGAGAGAGAGAGAGAGAGAGAGAGAGAGAGAGAGAGAGAGAGAGAGAGAGAGAGAGAGAGAGAGAGAGAGAGAGAGAGAGACAGAGAGAGAGTTACAGACAGACAGACAGACAGACAGACAGACAGACAGACAGACAGACAGACAGACAGACTGTTAACACAAGGCTGAGCTGCTGTCTGCGGGGGCCCCTGGTCTCCGGCGGGGGCCCCTGGTGTTTACACTGCGACGGGGGAGGAATGGGACCCATGCGCTGGCGTCACGCAGCGTAAACACGCGACACGTTTGGGGAAGATGGAGGAGGAGGGAGGGGGGGGGGGATTCTCCAGCGCACACCAACTCATTTGACTACTGGTAATATCGAGACTTCTGCATCGGCGGTTTTGTCTCGCTACACCGAAACGCGCTGCCTTCCTCATCATAGCACCTTATATTAGACCTTAAAAAGGAACAACGTCTGCCCGTGAACGTGTGACCGTAGAGTATCGAGCAGCTGTTGGCGACACGTGCCAATGACTCACATCAGGACCGGATAAACATGTTCACTTTAAAACTAACAGATCACATTATCAGACGCTATACGCCAAATGACTACTACATTAAGTACTTTAACCAGAAGAAGGAGAAATGATATATCCCTGTGGGTACAGTAAGGATGTTCATAGAACCACGGCCCAGCACTGACCATCACTAAGTTAACCCACTCTCTGTACGCCACAAAGATAGCTAGGATAAGACGCTTACAAAATAATAAGTTATATCTTTAAGTGCAAGACCACCCCAACGTAGAGAATAAGTGCGTAAGAGGTGTGCGGGGGGGGGAGGCGAGCAGAGTCCAAGGGAGTCCTGAGTAGAACAAATAATCCAACAAATGATCGGTCACACACACTCTGCCACCCTACCCTTCCACGGTCATTGAGGGCGAACACCAGCAGGAATCCTCTCCTGATCTCATGTACTGCCTCCCCACATGGCCCCGACTCCTCCTGGCCGGCCCCGTGTCCAGGACTAAGGGGAGACACAAGAGCTCTCTGAGCGGGGTCTCCGGGGAGAGCTCGACCAAATCAAGCCGTGACTCTGTAGCCACACAGGACCACTAACGCCTGAACGTTTGATTAACGGCTTTACGTAGAGCCCGGCCGACATATCGGTATCGGCCCATTCATTTATATTTAAAGAAAAAGTGTTTTGTGGTTACAGTATATGTTTTTGTTAAAAGGACTTTGAGTTTCATATCTCAAGTTTGTATTTATAATTTTTTTTTATCAATACATTTTGATTTTGACTTTCCTGTTGTGAAAATAAAACAACAAAATAAAGTTTATTTTTAAACTGCATTACCTTATTATTTAAGTGAGGACTCATGAATAACCACACCACCAAATCACCAAATATTTGTATCGTATCTTAAAAGTCCCTTTATCGGTCGGGCTCTAGTTTTATGAATTGATATCCAATCTGAAACATGTCAGGAGGATCTATAATTAAACAGATGTTAAAGGAGTGAAGCCACACCCGTGTTAACACTTGAGGCTATAAAAAAAGGGTCAAACAGACGGGATATATTTCAGTCTCTGTCGGTCTTTTGAAAAGAAAATGGGGAACATGTAGGCAGCAAATGTGTTGTGTGACTTCCGATTTACTTGAAAAACAGAATTAAAAGGAGCTATCACTGTGGCTTGCCAACCAAAATAAGTCGAGTTAAGTTTTCATCGCCTCAAGTCAACATGGCATCAGCTTGTCTGTCAGAACGCGTTTATCACCGTGTAGAGATCATTTATTTAGACTATAAAGCTGAGTATCACCAATAAATCAATCACTTTATTTCATGAGTAGACAATAACAATCAATTTTCACTGACAGCATTTGCTCTATCCTTTCATTCAAAGGGTTAGGATTAAACCACTTACTTTGTTCAACATCAGTCTAGTGTTCATGAAACTACACGTATTCTGTCTCTAAAGAAAAAAGCTTTGCTGTGATAAAGGTTTACTTTAACATAACTTAGGGGTCATGAATGCTGAATATAGTACATCAGGACTATATTTTACTACACTATATTTTGGGGGGGCAGAGAAATGTCTGACATTTTATGGGCAGAATGTAACCAGAGCAAACTGATATGTTGTAGCTTTAAGATCTGTATCAAGGCCAGACTTCCCTCAACTCTTTATCATATAATTTTTAAGCATAAGGCCAAGTTGTGCGGACAGAAGGGTCACTTGTGTTTGCAGATCACATTTCTGCCGGCACATACTGGGGTACTTTGGCTTGTTCCAATCCATCTTGAAACTCAAGGAGGGTTGATATTCACCCAAGCTCTTTTTACGTGTTTATTCGTCATGTAAAAGATGTAAAAAAAACAACGTAAATACTCATATAGGGAGTTGCTGTGTTTCAGTTCCATTACTTTGTGTTTCATTTCCATTATAACCCAGTGACTCAAAATATGTCTTAAAATCGTCTAAGAATACCCCATGACAGGTGTTTGTTCCAAGAGATATGTTAAACAAATGAGTCAGTCAGATTTATGGAGGGGGGAAAGAAAACCTAGAAGCAATCCTTGATCATACAAGGTATACAAGAAAAATGACATGCTTTCTCTAACATAATTACAGCTGGCACCACTGGAGGCAGACAACGCATGTCCTTAAAGTTGGCCTTTTCCCCCCCCAGCCACACATTTCTTTAAGACATGACGGCAGTGATGGAAAAAGTTATTCGCCTATAAAGGGAGGCTACACCTTTGCTCACAGCTTAGGAGGAGGCGAGTGCAAGTCGTGACACGGCGCTGAATCACCCTCCTCGCTGTATGACTTCGCAGACGGGCGGTCTTACTTCGAGACTACACTGCGGGCGAAGGGTGCGACCGTCTGTTGGACATTTGCATTGGGTTCCGACCCATGTTATAAATCATCTCATCGCGACTCACCTGCCATTGTTACAGCCCTTTATCTCTGGATGTTAGGCTATTGGATATGTAACCCACCCACCGAAACACGACGTGATATATCGTCTGAATCCCATTTGATCGATAGGGTCTCTACTCACTGTCCAGTCTCGTCTCCTTTCCATCCACGGTGCATATTTTGGTGTAGGAGTCCTCAATGGTGGGATCATAGTCGGACACGAAGTACGACTGGGGAGTAAGATCACCACGGTGTGGTTAAACAACACATCCCCCGCTTACAACACAGGCAGAGCAAAACTGGGGATTTTAAAAGATCAGTCGAGGCCTTAACTATGAACATGGACGGTCAGGTCTTAAATGTTGACCACAACTGCAGAACATTGTATCCCTATCCCCTTATAACACACACACACACACACACACACACACACACACACACACACACACACACACACACACACACACACACACACACACACACACACACACACACACACACACACACACACACACACACACACACACACACACACACACACACACACACAGACAGACAGACAGACAGACAGACAGACAGACTCACCTGGATGAACTGAATGGTCAGGGCGCTCTTGCCCACTCCGCCTCCCCCGACGACCACCAACTTAAATCTCTCCTCGTCGTTAGACATAGCGGCTATGGATCCAGGGGTTGTGTGTGTGTGTGTGTGTGTGTGTGTGTGTGTGTGTGTGTGTGTGTGTGTGTGTGTGTGTGTGTGTGTGTGTGTGTGTGTGTGTGTGTGTGTGTGTGTGTGTGTGTGTGTGTGTGTGTGTGTGTGTGTGTGTGAGATAGGCCTGGTAGGGCTGTAACTTACTGGACTGGGTGTCCCAACTATAACGAACTAACCGTAAACACACGAGTTTGTAACAGACACACAAATGGGGCTTACGCCTTTTCGAGGGACCAAGGACGGAGGGGTTTGAATTCTGCACAAGGCCGAAACATGGGCGTCTATTCTTTCTTTTTTTTAATTTCGAAAAACTATCCAACGGTCCTGGAGGCTGTAGTTACTTATTCTTTTTTTTTTTTTATCTTGGTATAAAACAATCTGCCACGTCCGGGGCATACATGTTCCTGTCCAGATCGTCAGTGTAACGTGAATATTCCTATTTTTTTTCTTTTTACCAGTCTTCTCCTTTCAATCGCTTCACATCTGCAGCGAATATAACCGATGGAAGTCTTCCGTCCAGGAACTGCGACTCACGGTCGATCTTTTGTCCAGGAGGGGGGAAGAAAAACGCGTATTCGACCCTCGCCTTGGATAAACCCGTCCGAGGGTGGGCCAACTTTAACACTCTTACTAACACAAAAAAAACCTCCGAGGGTAAAGTTAGGCAGTGGATCCCGATCCCAGGCTGGTCTCTCTCTCGAAGGGCTCGGTCTGGACGGTCTCTCTGAGCATGCGTGTGCGCGCTACTCTTCTGTGTACTGCGACGTTCCCTTAAGGTTTTCCTCGACCTATGTTCCTTCTTTTTCTTTGCCTCAAGGCAACTTTTTCGTCAACTTTTTTTTTTTCTCCCCCAGTCAAAAGCGTTGACCAAATCCTTGCGTATGGGCGAGGGGGCGTGTCCCTCAGCAGGGGGCGTGTCCCGCAGCGGGGGGGGCGTGTCCCGCAGCGGGCGGCTCTAGGGCTCCGCCCCTCGGATCGCTCCTCATGCAGCCCCTTCTAAAAAAGGCGATTTGGATCAGAATCCATTCGGTTACTTTTGTATTTAGTTGTTAATGTTGTTTTCAGTGGCTATGCCCGACAATACGATCGGTCGTTAAAAGCATTGAAGGCTCTTGGGTGGATTTGAGCTCCAAAGTATAACTTTTCTGTCAATTTCCTTATTTGGCAATGAAAGGTTATCACTGCTTGGCATTCGACGGCAGCCGGCCAGGGCCGTCCCGACGTGTCGCCCAACCGTTTACAGGCCTGGTTATTAATTGGTGTGAGACTTAATATTTGTCGAGTTATTATTTGTTCTTCTAAGGTCTCATCCTGTTCATCGTGCTACCTGGTCCATAGGTTGTTCATGAGGTCCCTTATTTTTTTTTACCAGGATGAATCACCAAACCACGCCCACAAGTGACGAGGGGGAGACTTTTTCAAAGCTGAAAAGTAAACATTATTATCTTTACCCTTTGAGAACTCAAAGGGTAGAAAGTTAAACGTATATGCAGTGTATACTGTATGATTATTTGTTTGAAGAAGGACACTGATTCAGCACATCTATATTAATCTAGAATTGAAGCAAGTGTTATAGACGTTAGACGACATAATGCAAGATAAAATTGTAGTCTTTAATGAACACTGTTTTCTTAACAAGTCATAGCGGCAAAATACAGCTCTCAAAATATCGGCATCTTATAAATAACAGGAAACACAAAACACCTGACAACTGTCAGTTAATAAATAGGAAAATAACATAATCAAGCGTGTCCTGGCGGGATTCAAGGTATACCTCCCTCAAATGCACATAGATAGTACCTTCTCAGGTCATTAATAAATAAGACGTCATTGAAAAAAATGGGTTCCTTCCCAGCTCCTTTACCGCAGCAAAATGTCATAGGCAGGGGTATAGTAAACATGCGATATGGTTACCTCAATGGGACACATACGCTGTCACAACTTTAGCTGGTGCACATGCGTACATTTGTGCATACACACAAAAGTGCGCAAAGGCACATGCACCCACATACATAACACGAGCTCGGCTTTCGCTTGCCTTCTCATAAATAGACAAAACTCGCTTAAGGATTATCTTGTAAAAAGAGTCTCTTGCTCCCACTCTCCGCCAGTAGAGGGCGCCTTTCTTCATCAGCATCTGTACGGCAGAGCAGCCTGTCCCATTTTAATCTGGGGCCCCAGGAGCACCCCGAGCAGCATTCTCTCCCCCCAGCCCAGCAGCTTGTTGAGGGTCAGGTTGAGCGGGGACAGTGGGCTCTGGTCCTCCACAGTGTTCTCCTCCAGGCCCAGAGTGGACGAGCCCTTCTTGTTCTCTGCAGACGGCTGCTGGTCGACTATGGTGGTGGTGGTGGTGGTGGTGGTGGTGGTTGGTGGTGAGTATGGGGGTGAGTATGGGGATGATGGGGAGGTGGAGCTGTCTCCTGGCCGCCCCCCCCTTCCTCGTCTCCCTTCGGTTGGCTGTCTTCTGACTAGGAATTTGAGCCTGGTTGGGCGGGCAGATACCTGCGCTCTTCCCCTGGGCTCTCCCCCCCAGCGGGGCGGGGCCTTGGGGAGCTGCCTGGGCCGGCCTGGTGCTCCTCGTGCAGGAAGAGGAATGCCTCTGGCTTCCAGCCTCCGGTGCAGCCGACTCAACAGCTACCTCTGCAGGCCGGTCGGGGTACTGCTCGGCACTTCCAACAGGAGCCGTCGAACTAGCTGGAACAGAGGCGGTGTCTGCCTCCGTCTGGGGGGGGGCTGGGTGTGGCTGGTTGGGTGTGGGTGTAGTTACGGGACGGGGAGCGTTGACCGTGCTGAACAAGGAGAGGGTCAGGCTCCGACGCTTCTCCAGAAGGGAGGCGTGGCCTATGGGGAGGTGCAGGTGAGCAGGGGGGGGCGTCGGCTTGCGGCAGGGGGCGGGGCCCGAGGGCTCGCTGGGGGTCAGATTGAGTGTGAGGTCCAGCGTCTGGAGCTTCCTGGAGAGCGAGCGCGCCGCCGCCGCTGCCTCCGAGGGGTCCTTGTGCGCCTCGCCCCAGCGGGAACATCTCTGGGCGGTTTCCTCCGTGCGGTCGGTAGGGTGGTCCCCTCTGGCGAAGGCCCCCGGGACTCCAGCAGGGAGGAGGTTGCCCTGGTAGTCCAGGCCGGGGCCCGGGGAGGGCAGGGGGGAGGTGGGGGGGACGGAGTGGTTTGCGTTGGGGGGATTCAGGGGCTGGATGACCAGGCTTCCGTCCGTGGACTTCTGACGGAGGCTGCCTTGGAAGTGTTGCAGCTGGCCCAGGAAGTTGAAGTTGGGGGAAATGGACGGCCTTCTCTCCTTTACAAACCTGGACCCGGGAGAGACCAGTGAGAACAACTTTAGTTGGTTCAACGTTGGGCCATGGTTGGAGTATTACCGATAACTATTCACTGAATCTGACGAATGAAGTACAACATCTGAACACAAAGACACACTGTAGTGCTCACATGCCCTGTACGTTACGTATGTCATGTGTCCAATCACGATGCGGCTGGGAGACCGTGGCACTCACCTATAGGCGTGGTCCAGGTCTAACCCCATGCTGTACATGACGTAGGCCACAGCCAGCGCCGGGGAGCGGGAGATGCCGGCTGCACAGTGGACCAGAACGGCCCCTCCAGACGACATGGCCCCGTCTGTAGAGACAGAAGGGTACAGGGTCAGGGACCAGGGTCAGGGTACAGGGTCAGGGTACAGGGTACAGGGTACAGGGTCAGGGTACAGGGTCAGGGTACAGGGTCAGGGTACAGGGTACAGGGTCAGGGTACAGGGTCAGGGTACAGGGTCAGGGTACAGGGTCAGGGTACAGGGTCAGGGTACATGGTCGGGGTACAGGGTCAGGGTACAGGGTCAGGGTACAGGGTCAGGGTACAGGGTCAGGGTACAGGGTACAGGGTCAGGGTACAGGGTCAGGGTACATGGTCAGGGTACAGGGTCAGGGTACAGGGTCAGGGTACAGGGTCAGGGTACAGGGTCAGGACGCCGTAGGGCATTTTATCGCCAGGGTTTTATCTCCTTTGTTGTGTGGGTATTATTCTTCAGGATATTATTGCAGAAAATATTGAATGTTTTATTTATTGTACCAAATGGAGAGCCATTCATATCGGGTTATGATTATTGTAGCAATAAAAGGGCATGTTATTTACTACTCTATAACACTATAACTACTACTATATAGGTAGGGCAGGTATAGGCTACTACATAGTACGTTTGCAGGGCAAGTAGTCAAATCCAAAGAAGTTATGAAAAGCAGGCAGACCCCTCTATTGACAGGTTATTTACGAGGCAGGCAGACCCCTCTATTGACAGGTTATTTACGGGGCAGGCAGACCCCTCTATTGACAGGTTATTTACGGGGCAGGCAGACCCCTCTATTGACAGGTTATTTACGGGGCAGGCAGACCCCTCTATTGACAGGTTATTTACGGGGCAGGCAGACCCCTCTATTGACAGGTTATTTACGGGGCAGGCCTGTATTGCGTCATCATGCGCGTACCGATGAAGCGCAGCGCCGCGGGGATCCATGGCAGCAGGTCGTCCCGCAGAGAGTCGTCGATGGGTATGCGCAAGTACTGCGAGACGGGCAGGAAGGAGGGCTGCGGACTGCAGCGACTCACGCTCAGCACGTATGAGATCCCCCTGGCACTGAGCGACTCCTGCAAGGATGACAATTGTATTATAGTCGCGATACTAACTTCAATTTATATAGATGCATATGGTCGAATATAGACAGCCACAATAAACGGACTACGCGTCTTGTTTTCTTGGAAAGGGATGGTATTTGGACGATGGCTAAGCAAACTGAGTGTGTTTACCTGCGTGACGTCCCGCTCAGCTCCAAGGAAGAGGTGCGGCAGAATGAGAGACAGCGGAGGTCGCTCGCGCTCCTCTCTGCAGAACACCATAGCTGGGTCTGGCGCAGGTGGAAAACAACCCAGCGTTACTTACTCTGCACCCGTGGTTAAACAAGACATCGGAAAAGAAGAGGCATTTAAAACATTATGCCTTTTACCCAAAGTTAAATGTAATTTGAAAATGTAACTATAATTGCAAATCGTGGAAAATGTGAATGGTCGAGGAATGCATGTGCAATGTAGTCTGCAATGCAGCCTGATATTCAATTCTTGCAAACACCACAGAAAATGCAAATGTAAGTGACGAAAACTGTTTTGATTTACTACTCACGATTAGATTTGTGTTATCCCAAAACTCCAATATGCAAACTTGAATTCTTCCTCGAAAAGCCTTTGCGTCCAGACAGAATGCCGAAGCTGTTGGAGCGACCGCTTCCAGAATCTCGGACACTTTGGTGGACGAAAAAAATAACACAATCAACACAGATCTGGCGACGCAGAGTCCCTTCCTCTTCCTCTCCGTCCTTGCAAATGTTCCCAACGTTTGTTGTTGTCCGACTATACCTGAGAGAAGCGAAAAGGATGAGGTAATGCCGTTCAACGCTAAGAATAGCGCTTTAGTAGGTGATGTCATTTTCAGCCAATCACAGCCCCCCGCGATTGCTGACATTGCGCAGGCGCGCAGCAGCCCGGTTCGTCCTCATCATCAATTCATCAGAGGAGACCTCTGCATTTTATTGTGATGAATCGTACCTTTTGATTGAGCACTATCCCCCCCACAGGCGCCATTGTTCTGGGCTAGTCAAAAGAGCATTCAACCCACGAATTCAGTCAAACAGGCTAAGCTAATGCATCTTCCCAATCGCTGTATTTATCGCGCATGTGGTTGTTTGTTTCTGTTTTATTGCATGCGACCGTACATGAACTCGATGATGCTATATCCGCCAGACGAAAAATAAATGACATTCTGAATGCAAGAATGCGATATGCGATCCATGATCATCTACATATCGATACGACGCGTAATCGGTGTCTATCATCCGTATCTGCAGTTCAGTCAGTGTGGCACTGTTTTTAAGTCATCACAAATTAATTTACAACCCTTATGCGTTTATTCAATGCGCTGAAGTCATTTCACACGTCGCAGCTACGATTAAAAATGACGACATGTGTATCTTCGACTACATCTGCCCCCCCCTAAGATTCCTTTCTGCATCTTACATGCAGTTGTTTGTCCCAGATGTGGAGTGAGAGGGATACGCCTTCAATAGGGAGTATTCAACCCTTTTTTAGTGGAAACAAAGCACGTTTTTTGCATGGATTTTATTCAGTCTAGGACTACTCAGTAGCAATCTATCTAGTCCTTACTTTTCTGAAGGACTCTGTCAGCGTCATATAGTCCTTCTCTCAAACGAACGTTAGTATCAATCACCTACAGTCCTTATTTCTCAATCACTGTTTAAGTCTCATGTATCTACAGTACTTCATCCAATCGCTGTTAGTGTCATGTATCTAAGTACTTCATCCAAATTCTGTTAGATCATTCATCTACACTATACTTCTCTCTAACTCTGTTAGTTGCATATCTATTCCTTTCTCTTAAACCCTCTGTTACAGTGTAATATATCTAGTACTTCTCTGAAATGCTCTGTTAGTGTCATATTTCTAATCCTTCTCTCAGACACTGTTACAGTGTCATATCCAGTCCATACATCTCTGCAAAGCTGTTACAGTGTCATATTTCTAGTCCTTGCTTCTCTCAATCACTGCTACAGCGTCTCGTCCTTACTTCTCTCAAACCCTCTGTTAGTGTCATATATCTAAACCTTCTCTCCAACACTCCTTTACAGTATCGTGTATCAGCGGAAATTATTGAATGACTTTTGGACTTGGTCAATGAATGACTTTATGACTCAACCATCATATATCGATGTTCCGACTCAGACATTTCTCCAGTCCAGCTTTACGGTAGTTCAGGATTTCATGTGCTTGGTCGATGGTGGTCGTGGGGATTTAAAGAAGTAGAGCTCCATTGTCACAAAGTGGAGTTCAGACGCGTATATTGTGGGAGCAAGTATACATCAAACACAGGACCAGTTCAGTTGACGCTACTATGGCCATAAGGTTTATCTATATACATATTATTTCATTATCAGAGCTAAGTCTTAAATCTAACAACAGGTATTTTGACAGATATATAACAACTGATACAGGGGGACTCGCATTAGGCTAGCGAGATACTCATAGACCTGACTCGCACGCAAACACACTCAATAAATGACTAGATAATATATTCCACTACACGATGGTCGACTTCTCGGTCGAGTGGCGGTCGTTATAGCGACGCAGAGACACACATATACTGTTAAACTACTATATGATGCATTTATTATCACATAAATGTCATTCTTTGGGGCACACACACCACACAACACCACACACAACACACACACACACACACACACACACACACACACACACACACACACACAACACACACACACACCACAACACACACACACAACACACACACACACACAGCCATGTGTGTTTATGCAAGAAGGGTAGTGAAGGGTGAGTTTAATTTCAGTCATCAACCTTTCTGAAATGTGTACTAACAAAATAAGATCAAGTGCCATTGGATACAGGCTACCAAGATTGTGATGGAATTAAAAATGTAATCAATTACGAAGCAAATCACAATCACCTCCGCGCTCACTCTATGTGTGTGTGTTGGAGGCACAGCAGAGCCTGCTAGTACTGTCAGTGAGTGGAGACCATCGTTTGGGGAATGATAACGCGCGCAGTTCCTCTCTGCCATCAATTATAAACGTGTGCTCGTCTATACCACCCGACCCCGTCTAGTCTCTGCTGCGCTGATCTAAAACTGTCACGATCTCATCACATAATAAAAAACCGGGCAGTCTCAAATCCATAGCGCTAACGCTTCCGACGGAAAAGCAAAAATACAAATGAGGGACGAGCCAGAGCATTTTACCTTGGCAACGGAATCGTCACACCTGGGGACGTGTAAATAAGAACAGCAACCCAGTGAAAGCCAAAAAACTCGCCGACATGACAGCACCATCTACCTGGCATTTCTGTTTTAACACTGTAAACCCCGCCGGCTGTAGCCTGCTCTACGACTACCAGAGCGGGTACTCTCGCTCTCCTACTCAAAGACCGCGCCTGCCCGCGGTTCTCTAGTCGGTGGCCCGTCTTAAGCTCCAGGACGGGACCTCCTCGCTGCGCTACTTGCCTTTATTTTTTCTTATTTTATTCAATGACATAAAACAAAGCCTGAAAAAGGAATGTACTAGAATACAATAAAAAGATCAATGCACACAAACTGTCGAGACACAAAACGCATCACAGGAACACCGTTCAATAAGTCCACTAGGTAAGAAACAAAGAAAAAACAAGGCAGTATAAAACAAAAAACACAAGAAGACAAGTGATCAACAACTACTAAAAGACAACCAAAAAAAAACGCATACTTAATTACAAATGATTATATATATTTCATATAACACAACACGAGCAGAATCATGACTTCTCTATATTAACTATATTGCCCCATGAAGCGAGGGCGAGGGGGGTCTTTGAGGGGGTCTTGGGGGGCACGGGGGGGGCTTCTTCCAGGCAAGGTGGAGTTAAGACAGTGATATGCCAAGGTTAGTAGGAGAAGGGGAGTCTCCGGGATACGCCTAGAAAGCTGCACTTGGCACATTTCCACTGGAATTAGAGCTAGGCAGAGTTTCAGGAGACACGGGAATGAGGGGAAATGAGGTGGACACTTGGACGGGGACTACGAGGGCGGAACATTGACGGGGTACCGCCTGCTGTGAATGTTAGACGCGGTGGCCAGAGGGTGAGGGGAGGGGGAGGATATTGCAGAGCCTAGTTCGACCCTGAGTCGGACTTATATTTAGTGTGGTTCTCACTTCGCCACTGCACCGTGAGCAGCCATGAACAAAAAACAACAAGAACAAACGTCAAGCCCACGAAAAAGGGCGTGTGTTTGAAATGATCCAGGAACCCCACATCGAAGAGAAGCAGCCGGGGAACGTGTGCCTACCGCAGATACACCGTCTCCACGCGCCTTTACGCTGCTAGCAAGCGTTTAGCGTGTAAGTGTCCCCTCAGCACCCGGCAGTCTCACCACTACAGGAAAGTGAAGGGGAGCCGGGCGAGAGTGGGGAGCTGACGCTGGGCGCCGCCAGCTTGACGCTGACACACACACACACACACACACACACACACACACACACACACACACACACACAACACACACACACACACACACACACACACACACACACACACACACACACACACACGCACACACAGCAGGTGACAATAGCATCACAATAACACGGCTGACCGCGCACACGGCAGCAGCTGTTTCTTTTTTTTAAACATTCCTTTTTGTACTTGTTATTTCTTCCCTATTGGTCGGTTACACCTTTTTTCTACTTCCTTGTTTACTTTGAAAACTCCTATTGATGGAGTCGACAGGGGAGCGGGGGGGGAGCGGTGGGGGGTGGGTGGAGGGGGTGGAGGGACTTCATCTTCCTCCCCCCTAGAGCTCAGAACTGTTCAGCCAGCAGGTGGCAGACCTCTTGGACGACGGTGTCCTTACTTGCCTGCGGAAGGGTCGAGCCGTACAATCTGGGTGGGGGGAGAAGACACACAGCGGGCATAAAAGAGAGCTGCGCGGGGCGCGGGGAGGGAGTGGTGGGGTGGTGCAGCACTCATGGCAGGGGGAGGGCGGGAGGGGAAAGGGTGCCACTGGAATGGGGGTCGGTTGTCTTTGCCGACTTGCGGGGTGCCAATGGGATGCAGAAGGCGCAGCGGAGGGTTTACAGGGAGACGGAGACGGCAGCACACTGGGCATTGATGTAGTGAAGGCGTGAGATAACAACACAGAGCGGAGGAAGGACACACAGTAAGGACAGACTTATCACAGGACAGGGGGAATGAAAGACAGATGGAACGGGGAGACTGTGGAGAGAACATACGTCGTACAACAGTACGGGTATGATAGGGCGCTGAGTGGATAGAATGAAGGACAACACCGCCGTATAACAAAGAGACCCCCTTGGTGTGTGTATCCATGAAGCAGGGGAGTGATCAGCTGATAAGATAAGGGCCCGTGATCGTGATCGGGGGTCAAAAGGACGGGCTGATCGTGATCGGGGTCACTAACATCCACATTCCATGCACGGGCTGGTGGGGGTCAAAGCAGGCCATGGGGGGGGGGGGGCGAGCCTTACTAAACAGATCCCCAGAGCCCTGGGGTTTCAGATCAGGGAACCCCCTCTACGAGACACAACACAAATCAGTCCAACTTTCACTACAGTCTAGCTAAATATATTCGATATACATAAAACACATCCAACAGAGGTTCTTTCTGGGGGGGGAGATGGACTATGCAGAAGAGTTTGAAAGAGCAGACTGAATAAATTATAGCACAAAGTGATCACCAACGAAGAGACCCCTCTGGGGGTTTATGTATAAAACAATTAAATACAAATTGATTGACTAAGAGAAGGGGTGGGGGTGAGTGAGAGAGCAAGAGAGAGAGAGTTACCTGGACGCCAGGCTTGAGGTGCAGCAGCAAACACACACCCGCACACACACACACACACACACACACACACACACACACACACAAAAAGAATCACACGGACAGCTGTGAGTGATGTGGTGTGGGCAGCGACGCGCGCGTCGCCCAAGGGCACAACGTCGCCTGGGTCTGCTGTGTGTACATAGGGGTCATGTTAAGTGTGTCTGAGTGCGTGTGTGCGTGGCCTGCGCGTGCTCACCTGGCCACTGCGCGTTGCGGCTCCAGGCGGAGAGGACG
>OLKM01003679.1:0-12290 GCA_900291075.1 Melanogrammus aeglefinus | reverse complement strand
CTCCATTAAGACGGAATCAATAAAAGCACGTTCATTAGCAAACCCGCTCCCCCCCACACCTGCGTACTAGTGGTACGCTCCTGGACCTTAACTACGCACTATTACACGTTCTTGTATAGCTAGGTACTGTTATGTAGCATCTTATCCTAGCCGTCTTTTTTTCATGCGGAAAGGGTTACAATAAATACATTTTCATAAGAAATGGAAAAAAAAGATAGCTAACCTAACAGTGTTACGTTTGCACGCCTAGCTACGAGTGCCAAAACGGCTAACAAACTGTTAGGTTAGCTAATCTTTTCCATTTCTTATGACAAATGTATTTATTGTAACAAGGTATCTGCAGGTTTCAGCAAGTCAAATTTAAGACTTTATAAGACCATTTTAATACCACCTTGAATGAAATTTAAGACCTAAAACACGCGATGGTGGGGTGGATTCCGCTGTATTATAACCCAAGCATAGCATAGGTGTCCCTCAATGAGACTCATTCACCTACCCATTGTCGCAGACTAGCTAGCAAGCACGCAGATAATCGTTTATATATGCAGCTAGCAAGAAAGAAGCCTCTCTACACGTCCTTCCTGAAAAGTTCCTCGAGAAAAATAAAAATAGATAGTCGTGCCCCGACAAATTTAAGACCTTGAGTTACAGTATTTAAGACCAGCACATGACATTTGTAACGAATTTAAGACTTTTCAAAAAAATTCAGAAACATAAATTTAAGACTTTTTAAGACTTTTTAAGGATGTGCTGACACCCTGTGTAAGTCACTTTGGATAACGCTATCTGCTAAATGCCCTAAATGTAAATACGAAAAAAGTACAACAAAGTACACGTCCTGGGTTGATTGAGAGGTGCCTCGATTACGATCCAACAGATGGACGTTAACGTGTCCCCGGTTCTGGAGCGGAGCCGTGGTACCTGAACTTAATGTTGAGCAGCGGGGCCTCCGAGAAGTCCGTGATGCACTCGATGTTGAGCACCTGCTGCACCTGCGCTCCTCCCTCCACCAGGGGCTCCACTGGCTTGGTCTGAACGTTGAGCTGTGAGCCACCGCGCGTGTCAAGGAGCGCCACGGACGGACACAACAGACGACACGCAAAACGCCATGGGTTGTAGAAGGCGCCCCTCTTTTAGACCACACTAGGAATGAGGCATGTTTGGTTAATTGAAGGGAACACTACTCAGGGTAACTGCAGGTTTCAGCAAGTCAAATTTAAGACCTTTTTAATACCACCTTGAATGAAATTTAAGACCTTAAACATGCGATGGTGGGGGTTGGCAACAGACGCGAGCCAACTACGGAAACGGACGTCTTCCAGCCAACTGTCCTTGAGTTTGCACCTACCCATTGTCACAGACTAGCTAGCAGGCACGCAGATAATCGTTTATGTATGCAGCTAGCAAGAAAGAAGCCTCTCTACATGTCACTCGTAAAAAAATAAAAAATAAATAGTCCTGCCCCGACAAATTAAAGACCTTGAGTTACAGTATTTAAGACCAGCATATGACATTTGTAACGAATTTAAGACTTTTTAAGGCCCTAAATTTAGCAACATGAATTTAAGACTGAAGACTTTTTAAGGATGCGCGGACACCCTGCTACTGCGCCCCATGTCAACCATTTGATTAAAAATAATAAATCGACCTGTGGTCATGATTTTCAACGTTACAATCGTTTTTTACTGCGAGTGCAGCAAAAATACCCCCAGAAATGAACTACTGCAGAAACATAGCGGGTTGAAGGCAGCCAGCAGAAGGCATTGGCCTGCAGGTGCACGGTGCTGACCCGCTGGAGCGCGTGCCAGTAGGAGGCAGGGTTAATCTGGGAGTCTCCCCTGAGCACAGGGAGCAGCAGTGTAAGGATATGAGACTGCAGCTCCCCCGGGCAGCTGACTGTGGTGCTGAAGCTGGCGAACTGCACCGACGTCTTGTTGCCGTAGAACAAGTACATTCTCCCTGGAGGACGGACGCACACCGACACACACACACACACACGCACGTTAGAGAGCATCAATGCTACACCGTGGTTTGATTCCAGGTCATCCCCTGGGGTAATGGTCCCCAGATGGGAGGGAACAGAGGGGGACCACAGCGCTGCTCATTTGAGGGGGTTCTCGAGGCGCGCGCGCGGGTTCACACGCCAGACCACGGGAGCTCACCCAGATTCTGCCGGGTACTCCGACCTTGATCCCGATCTGCAGCAGCTGGTTCTCAAACAGCACGCCGTTGTTCTTGCACACAAACCTGAGGCGGCCGCGAGGGGGAAGCACAACGAGGCGGTCAGAGAGACTGGGAGAGAGCGGGTGGAGTGGAGGCGGGTGGGGGTCTGTTTCAACAGAGAGTCAGGCAGCTGCTCCGGGCGCGTCTTGAGAACAGAGCTGCCATTTTATTAAAATCTGAGTAGAAGGGCCGACTGAACGGGGATGTGAGGTAAGGAATGAACAACCCCTCGCTGCAGGGAGCCAAGTAACGTAGACTGGGATTGAGGTAGGCTTAGGGTGCGGTTAAGACGCCCCCGAAACACCAAGACATGGCGTAGATTAGCGTGGGTGGAAGGGCGGAATGAGGTGGAGGGCTGGGGGGGGGAGTTAGCGAGCCTTACTTGTTCAGAAGCTCGTCCGCCTCGGGCAGAGGGGGAGCGAGGTCCTCAGAAGCCGCAGAAGGGGGGACAGAGCTGGGGTTTTCAGGGTACAGAGACAGGGCAGCCCAGGGGAGTCGGTTGGAGAGAGAGAGAGAGGGAGAGAGAGAGAGAGAGAGAGGAGAGAGAGAGAGAGAGAGAGAGGGGTGGAGGAGAAGGTGGAGGTAGGGTGGAGAGGGGAGCAAGCCATGGGGACCCAGACCAGGATGAGAACAGCATGATGGAGAGTTTTGAAGAGAGAGTTAAGAGAGAGAGAGAGGGGGGGAGAAAACGCAGAAACGGTTAGTGAAAGCATCAAGGTCAAGTGTGTATTGAAATGAGAGCTTTCATCTGAATGCAAATGAGACGTGTGTGTGGCAGGCTCAAGAGACCGAGGAGACAAAGACAACAACTCCTGTGGTGTAACTAAGTCCGGTGATATGTGGTTGACCTAAAGTGACATGGTGCTTTACTACTGGGCCCTTACTCCGAGTCACCGGGAGCCTCAACCAATAGGGGGTCAGAGGGCTCCGTGGGCGGTTCCAGATCTCTGCCAATGTCCAATCACGATGAGAGGAACAAGGGACAAGATTGCACAGGCAGACACACACGGGTACAAAGATATTTTACATTTATTGCAACACACACACACACACACACACACACACACACACACACACACACACACACACACACCACACACACACACACACACACACACACACCACACACACACACACACCACACACACACACACACACACACACACACACACACACACGTGGAGAGAGGGAAGGAGGAGAAAAAAAAGAACGAGAGAAAAAGACAGTCACATGGATAGCAGAGGTATAAAAAACGAAGAGAACAAGATTAGACACACAGAGAAACACGCAGAGCGAAAAACAGACGAGACACAGAAGACCCGGTGCACCCGTCTCACGCGCTTAAACCCCCGCTCTCCATTGGACGAACCATGTCACATGTTGAGATCAGGTTGACGTCACCACAAGCCATGGCTCGTTAATAAAGCAGACTTAAAAGGGCACCACACGGGTACGTTGGGGAGTCCCCCAACCCGGCGGTCCAGAACCACACACTGAACATCAACCGTCGTACACAGACAAATGCAGCTCATTAAGAAAGGGAAGTCAAAGTGTGCCTTCGCCTTGCTGCGCAGACTCAAGTCAAGTTGACACATTATACCACCAGGTGAGTCCCGTCAGGAGCGGGCGTGACCTCCTAGACGTGTGCTGGATGGATCAGTCCACCAGCCTACCCGCTGGACCGTGGCCAACGTCGCTCACCCGTCCAGCACACGTCCAGGTGGACACGCCCAGCTGTGACGTCAGGAGAGGCTGATATTCCAAAGGGCCCAACACCTGTGGGCGTGATGTGTGCCCTTTGAGTCCGGTCGGGGTCATATTCGGGGGCGAGGCCTAACCCTAAGGGGGACGGTTCTTCAGCCCAGCGGCCCGTCCGCAGGTAGCCTTCCTTCAGCCGCGCGGCGGGGAGCTCACCTGAGGAAGCCGTCGTCGTTGACCGCAGCCGCCGGGCCGCCAGCCCCGGACTCAGAGAACACGTCGACCAATAGGCTGCCGGCGCTCGGGGGGGTGGCGCTGGCCGGGGCAGCGGAGCGCAGACCCAGGAGGGTCGGCGGACGGGGAGGGGGTGGACTGGAACAGAGCGAGGGGGGGGGGGGGTGGGGTAATGATATTCATATTTGATCAGGGCTTGATTGATTAATTCAAACCACACAGCCGCAGTGCAACAGAACGCGCCCTGCAGATCACAACGGCTGAGATCTTGTTATTGACCGGAGATCAGCCAGATTCATATGATTTTTTCTTTTATAATTCAAAGGTTAAATAAAGATGTTATCATATCAACTCATGCCTCAGGTCATCTCTTCACATCGGCCTAAAGGGAAGAGCAGTTTATATGTTGACTGCTTCCTGTGTCGTGGTGGTCATACTCTAGAAGGATTCACTGCTTGGTCGGTGAATAATAAGAACATAAGGAACTTTGAGAAAGAAAAATCGCATACAAAATCACAACATTGGTAGAAATAATGGTCATTGGATTATTCTCCCAAATCGTTGGGGAAACCAGCCCTAATATTACTGCGTTAGAGGGGCACGGTCATCCTGTTACCCTGAACCACACATGGGTCGCTTGATGTGCATGTACGGAGGGTGAGGGATATCTTTTTGTTTCTTTGACCCAAAAATATATAGAAAAGGGGTGATATTAGGCCACCAGGTACGAGTATGAATAGCCACATCTAGGTGGAACAATATCAACCCTTTAAAAGAAAAGGTTCAAACAAATAAGGACAAACCACCGGGTTCATGTTGACTGGGCTAAAACGATGTACCTGAAACTAAACTCTTTGGGGTCACCTGGACCAAAGCACAGCGTCTACTCACAGCGTTGGAGGCCGACATGGCAGAATCAGGCCCCCTGTCCCCCCCTCCGTTCAGCTCCCCTCCCTCCCGCTTCCCGTCCTCCAGCTCGGACACGGGGACCACCCCCGGGCCCTTCTTCTTCTTCAGCTTGGCCAGGATGGAGGACTCCCTCTCTGGGAAGGGGGGCATCTCCTCCAGCACTGTGGCCTGAAACATGGGGGGGGGCACAGGGGTCAGCACCGAGGACCCCCCTTAAACACACACTGCCTACCACTGTTAGCACACTGCTCCGTTGCGCCCCGATGTGTCGGGTGTCTCAAATCCAAAGCGGGTTGGGTGGCAGGGCAGATGGTGCCGTCCAGACGGCCGAGGGACGCAGATGGCTCCCAGGAGGTAGGATACACCAGAACACATTTTCATTTGAGCAGATGGCCGCCAACATAAAGAGCAGGAATGTACCGACACGCTGTCAATATAAGTCGTTTACTCCGTTGGGATGTCTTAGTTTAATCACTTCAAAAAGGCTTCGTGTCAATGATCATTCAGCCCTTTTCAGTTTCGTTTTAACCCTCTGGCGCCGCTTTGAGCTTCTCCGAAGGGCGTCTGTATCAAGGGGGTGCTCTTAAACGCAGCGGAAGGCAGCGCATCGGAACAGGGCTTCAGTCTAGAGAAACCATTACCGAGACAGCAGGGCTTAACGGACCGGCTTCTTTACTATCCTGAAGGTGGTCTGGTGTCAACAACTGAAGGCTTAGTTATGGTTCCAAGTCGACACAACGCAGGTGGGTTTACGGACCCTTTACATTCTCACGGGACCCTCCTTTTCGTCCACGCAAGGCCGTGACTCGCGCCTCCCAAACACGGTACCCTTACGGCGAGGTGACGCAGCAGCAAGGGCCGCGATTGGTCCGCTCACTAAAGACCGACGCAGAACCAAAAACAGGTTCGTCCACTGTGAAGGGCGGTCTGCGCGGTCATGGGACCATAACTGAGCCTTCAGTGTACCTGGGCAGTCCCCCCGATCCCATCGTTTTGAGTGCACTGACCAGGACGTCGGTGCTGGCGATGGAGGACAGCTTGAGGTACTCGACGGCGCGCTGCTGCAGCTCCACGTCCGAGTTGCGGATCTGGCTGTCGGAGCGCAGCACCTCCTGGATGGTGGCCTTGGTCTCGGGGAACAGGTTGATGAACTTGATGTAAGCCGACAGCAGCAGGGCCCGCGTGGGCACCGAGCACAGGTGGAACTTGGAGTGGAGGAGGTTGAACTGCACCAGAGGGCTGGAGGAGCGGGGAAACTAAATGAGGCCAAGTACCCCCTGCTCATGCAGGTGGAAACTCTAAACATTAACACGGGTCACGGTGTCTTCGCACTTTAAAAGATTTGCACGTCATAAAAAAACCATAATGGATATAAAGTCTGCCACCTTCAACCTGACTGACGACTAGCCGATGGACAGCGTTCTGATGTGAGCACGAGGGGGGGGGGGGGGCAACCAAATTACCTTGAGCGGGGGTCTCCAGCAATGAGGTTACCAAACTCTCCCAGGATGTAGCCTCCCACCTTGACCATGTTCTCGTGGCAGGCAGGCGCCTGCAGGGCCTGCAGCGAGGAGGTTGATGCCAGGGTTAGCAAATGCAGACTGATGGGACATCCTATTAATGTGCGACCAATCGCTCCCTCGAACCTGGTCGAGACCTTTCCCATGTGATCAATACGAGTGTTAGGAGTTAATTGTAAGGCTCCTCTGAACCCAGTCTTAATGAGACAACTCCCACGGGATCAACAGTAGTGTAAATATCACGCCTTAATTGTGAGGCTCCTTTGAACCCCGTCTTGGTGAGACAAAGCAACCTATCAGGGGTCAACTGTGAGCCTACCTCGAACACGGTCTTGGCGGCGTAGCCCTGCACGTCGTCGCGGTTGATGACGATCTGGATGACGCGGTACCACACCTCCTCGCTGACGTAGTCCCCGGCGATGCGGATGAGGTTGAGGATGGTGTCCACGTACCATGAGTAGTCCACCGCATACTTCTCCGCCAGGATGGCCACCTTCAGCACCTGGGGGGGGGGGCATCCGTCAGCCATCAGTGAGGGAAATGCTCTGTGAGAATATGTTTCTGGTTGACCGCCTCTGCATTTCATTAGTTCGGGGGTTAGACAGCTTCCTGCTCATTTCTGAAAACCAGGACATCTCTTCCACGATGAGTTGGGGGAATCCATCCTGCCTGTCAATCACAGGCGCGTGAATGCGACAGTCACGCGCTCGTCAATTGCGGAGTAACTCGGGGAGGGGGCGGAGGTTCTTATGGGTTGGGTTTGAAACCTCGAGCTAGTCTGCTATTTTCCTGCTCGTTCTCTTGCATCTGCCCCACAGGTCCCTTTAAGTGCAGCGGCTTTTTTTTTCCGCCAGGCTGGCGGCGTGTGTTTACCATCTCCTCGCGGATGGAGTAGTCGGCGGTCTCCAGGTAGCTGAGCATCTCCGCCACGATCTGCTTGGCGTTGCTGCGGTCGCACATGGCGTAGAGGAGGTCGGCCGCCCTCTGACGCACGCTCACGTCTCTCTCCGTCTGCTCGGGGAGAGAACAGTATAGCATTTGGCAATGTCTTTTACATCCATTCTTCAGTTTAAAATAATGAAAAGACTCTTCTTCGCCAGCATGTCAGAGATTTCACCAGTGTGAGGACACGTCTTCTAAACCTTGCGGTGGGTCACAGTCCCACCGTCTTCCCTGTGATTGTCCATCATCTGCCTCTCTACACTCCCCTCGTTCAGCGAGGGGCACATCTCCTGCACCACTGGAGTACAACACAACCTCAATATAGGGTTGCCGCTGGTATACGGTGTTACCGGTGTGGAGGCCAACACCGGATACTCGTGTTGCACACCGGCAACAGTTATTATTATTTATTTTTTCCAGTAATAAAAAAAAAAAAAATCTGTAAAAATGAATAATATAATTAAGAAAATAAAAATGTGTAAAATAGACCATAGTTGTGCTCTGTGCCGAAGAGAATTGGGGCGCTTCCTTACAAGACCGGTAACCACAGCAACGCGTAATAAAATGATATTATACCGTTATATATAAAACGTTATAAGACGCTGTCACCGAGTGTGAGAGGAGAGTTGACGGAGAAGATGGCGGTTGACCTAGTTTCAAAGTGTATACCATTTATACTCGGTAACACCGGTGTATCACTCGGTGTGAACATGTCCACACCGCGTCCACCCTACCAGGCCGTATGATTAGTTGAGCCTCATTTTCAAAAACATCGTGAACAACATGAACTAAAGCGTGTACGCGTGGACGGACCTTGAGCGCGTTGATGACGGTCTCGATGTGGGTCTTGACGGCCTCGTGGGAGAACTCGGAGCTGGCCAGGGTGCACATGCTCTCCAGCGCCAGGTACCGCAGGTTGGTCTCGCGGTGCTGCAGGAACTGGCCCAGCTGGTTGCAGGCCCGCACCAGCAGGTTGGGCTCGCTGAACGGGGGGACCACACGTTAGTCTGGGGGTCTCCACACCTTCCACCCCCATCACTCTCCTAGGAACACCCCTCGGTACGGCCCAATCCCATTTCTACCCCTTACCCCTTCCCCTTACCTCTTCAAAACAAGGGGGAGGGGGAAGGGGAAGGGGTTAGGGGTAGAAATGGGATTAGGACTTAGCGTTGTGTAGCATTTTAACCTAGGCATCTTTTTTGCATACAGGGAATGGATCAACCATTCCCCTTAAATGGCAAATTGTAGAAGGAGAGGTTTACCGCAGTTTAATTTTCACTCTATTGATCAGAAACATATTCTGATATCCAATATTGACCAGAAACAAACATCCTATTCATAATTAACATCAGAGTTATATATCGGCGAGCCCTTTTGAAGCCTTGTTTCTAGTCAACACCGTTTTAAACCCCAGAAAAAAGCGTATTGAAGATGCGTGGTGTTGCCTCCTGGTTCCCCCCATGAGTACCACACGGGGGTCCCCTACCCTGTCATAGTGGGATGATGAGGGAGATGGCCCTCGAAGAGGATGGCGTTCTTGGCGTTGGAGTGCTGCACCTTCTTGGACTTGGGCGGCTCCTGGGCCTTGTTCAGGATGGTCTCCAGACACTCCACCAGCCGGCCCTTGACGGCGCCATCCTCTGGCGGGGGGTAGCACTGCAGCAGGCGCAGCAGCTTGCAGGACAGCCACGGTGCCGGGACAAAGTAGTAGGTGTAGTCCTGGAGGTCGGTGGAGGCCGACGACACGATCTGCAGCAGGGGGGGATCAGTTTGTCTTAAGGCCGGCCGATGGAGTGATTTTATATTGAAAGGGGGGACTAGGCATCGTGTTGGGTTTTGGATATCGTAATACGCCACGGGTTGTGTTGCTGTGGTTTTAAAGGCCGCAATACCGCAAACTTTAAAGCCATGCATCTTCCTGAAACGACCAGCCTGTACTGCTATTTTCCTGATTAATTTAGTCATTGTTTCTATCCACGTTACAGATGATTATTCATCAAAATTCTGATGGTGTAAATATGCTTTAAAAGTACAAATAGACAATTTATATTAATAATAATTATAAATAGTAATTAAGGCTTGATAAAACACTGTTACAGTTATATAACTTGCCGAGAAGCACTTTTAAGTCGGGGCTCTGCTTTCCCTAACATTCAGAAATGAAGGAAACCTTTTTTTCTATTAGATCAACGTTAAGATTCCCCCCAAGGGTTCTCCCCAAACAATGCACGCCATTAGTGGCGTTGTGCTCCCGTACTCCTATCCAGGCCCGGCGCGTATCATTTCACAACAGGGCTGTGGTGACGCAGAGTTCAGGGGTCATTGTTTACCCACAATTCATTTCTGTCATGGTTAAATAGGTCAAAACACATGACTTAATGCAATCAAAAAGCCAAAGAGCTATGCAGCAGATTCCAGTGTCTTTTGAATCCGATCTCGGCCGGGGTCTGACTCAGTAGCGGCAGAGCCTCGATAACACAGAACGAAACCCAAAATCAAACGGTGTGATTTGTGCGGTCCTTATGCTACACCACAGCGCGCCGTGGCTCTTCTGGAATGCGACCCGCTTTGCATGAATTAAGCTCTGCCAACCGAGCTGAACTCAAAGCAAGAGTGAGACAGCACTGCCGTGCTATTTGTGTGCCAGCCGGTAGAGTAGAGTGCACTATAACCCATTACGTCACTTTCTTTTTTCTTCAATCCAAACACAGCACTCGCACACAGAGCTGACCGGTTTGTAGTTTGAACCAGACCTTCCGGGGGGGGGGGGGGGCGTACGCGCTCACGGCTTCTTTCTCCGACATCGCCAGGCGGTCTAGCGGTTTTTGAGACGTTCACAGAAATGGAGGCCAAAGAGCAACAGCCTACCCTGCTGAGTCGGGAGACGGCCAGGGACACGCAGGTCTTGAACTCGTCGGGGTTCTTCTGGCTGAGGCAGGTGATGAGAGAGATGGCTGCCGTCACCACACCCTGGAGAGGAGAAGAGGGGTCAAAAACACGCGGAAGACACAGTAGTACTTCCTCCAGCCGTACCACAGCCATCTTAGGAGCCACAACCCACGTAGTGTTGGCTGGGGCTCAGAAGATGGCTGTGGTACCGCTCTGCATTTCCGTTTGAAGGATACGTTTCAATGACATTTTGAATACCTTACACACGGCAACAGCCGTCGTTTCGAAATGTAAGCTGAAAATGAACTAATGATTTGTTTCAACACTGAATAAATTCAATGCGTTGACATTCGCTAGTCTCCGGCCCACTCAAGAGAGACACTTAACTGATGGGACCACAAAAATCGAGACCTGACCTCCAATTAAGTTATTTAGAGTTAGAGGTGTGCATTAAAGAGACAAGAGATTATTGACTTCCTTATAGCCCTTCAACTTATTTAAAGGGAGTTTATTAACCTTATCCTGGCTACGTAGCAGGTGGCCAGTTACTGTACACTTGCATTTCAGCGACAGCGCAGCAGAATGACGCTACGGCGCATTAGAACCCGCCACTAAAACCCCCGAGGGTATTAGCTGACTTTGACATGAATATCAATGTACCTTCTGATATTTCCCTGGGATGATATCTGGCAGGTGTGACAGTGGACACATACCCCTGCGATGAATCATGTTATCTAGCGTTCATCCCTGTGGGCCATGGCTTCAACGAGTGACGCGTGTCTGATTCTTCAGGCTCATAGATCAGCAGTGCGTGACTGCATCCTGTACCACTCACCATGTGCTGGTCGTTGAGGAGGTGCACCACGCGGGAGGTCCACTCTCCCATCAGCACCCAGGTCAGGGAGGCTTTGTAGAGACGCAGTTGAGACACAGAGCGCCGCGTGACTGCCGATCTCTTCACACTGTCCATGGTGTGCCCTGTTGAGCGACCCCAGAGGCACCGTGAGCACAGCCCTCATTGGTCAAACAACCAGATGTCCCACACACACACACACACACACACACACACGACATGGCGGCCACCTGTCTGGGAACACCATGGTAAACCCTGATTACACACAGACGCTCATGTGAACGGCGGATCTATGTGGCTTACTCAAGCCCCCCGCTGCATTTTGATATCGTATAAAACCTCTTTAGCCAACACCTAAAGACATACTATCGTAACAACATTACCCATCGGGCTTCTGGAACCATACAAGAGTTCTGAACAGTAAATGGACCGCTTTATATAGCGCACTTTTAAGCAAGAGAGCTTTCAAGAGCTTTTACAATTAAATACCCAACATTCATTCACCCCGTTCACACAACGACGGCGGTGTGAGCCACGCAAGGCAACAGCCAGCGCGTTGGAGGCACTTAGGGCGAGGCGTCCTGCTCAGGGACACCTCGACCCTCGCTAGGAGGACGCCCGGGGAAGTGAACTAGACCCGGCCCCTCCGGTTACAAGTCCACCTGCTCTACCTCCTGAGCCACATTTCATGTCCATAGTCTTGGTCAGTCGACAGTGACTTGACTCCGGCTCCTTGCCTTGATCTCAAGCTCGAAGTTAGGATTTTCCGAATGCCCGAGCAAGGTCTTGGTAAATCTAAACTTTGGGAGAGGACGGGGCTGGGCCTTCCCAGAACAACTCACCGCCCGGCCACCAGGATACCGAGGATCTCCCCGGACGAAGCCTCGGCCATCTCCCTGCTGCCAACGTTGGCGATGCACTGCATGAGCCGGCACATGAAGTAGGGTTGCGGCTGGACAGGTTCATCTTGATGCGCGTTGTTGATGAGTCGGATCAGCTCGCTGTGCTGTTCACAGCACTGA
>OLKM01003678.1:30000-32268 GCA_900291075.1 Melanogrammus aeglefinus | reverse complement strand
GGTCATCCCCATGCCCTCCATGACCATTAGTGAGGAATATGGAATACGAAAGATCCGACCGATAAGACTCGAAGAGCTTTGCCTTGCGGCTCCAAGCTCTCTTTCCGTCACAACGGTGCGGTACAAGTGAACAGGCAATCACGCTCGCTGCTCCGATTCCTCACAGCCAATCTCAACCACTCCATCGTCCCCTTCACTTCCGAGACCAACCAAGACCCCGAGGTCTTGCCTCCTTGCATTCGGAGCGAAGGAGTATTTCCACCCGGGCAAACCACCAGTATTCTGCTAAGAGGTCCATGGCCGGATTTGAAGGCTGATTCCTCGCATTCCAGCGCGCTGTCACACTCGGTCGCCATCCTGAATCCAGTGAGTGCTCGACAGTCCAGGCCGATGCATGCCGATGAGCGACCACATCATCTGCAAAGAGCAGTGACGAAGACCTCAGACCACCGAACTGCAAAACCCCTCCCCACCACGACTAACGCCTCGATATCCCTGTCAATGATATCACAAACAGGATGGTGACCAAGGGCGCAGCCCTGGCGGAGGCCCACACCACCAGTCCCAGGATGAGACTGAACTGGCTGCCCGAGAACCGGAACACAGCTCTCGCCTTCTGGGGAGTACAAAGTTTGGGAAAATGGCCCCTGAGGAAGACCCCCTACCCCATACTCCGCAGCACCCTCCCACAAGTTTCTCCCGGGGGAACCGGTCATATGCCTTCTCCAGATCCACAAAAGACATGTAATGACCAGATGGGGCATACTCCAGGCCCCCCTCCAGGATCCCTTGTGAAGAGTGAAGAGCTGGTCCGTAGTTCCACTGTCCGGGGCGGCGGAAACCGCATTGTTCCTCTTGCAATCTGAGGTTCGACGATCGGGCCAAACTCGTCGCCTTCCAGCCCTTGGAGTAGACTGTTACCAGGGAAGGCTGAGGAAGTGTGATACCTCAGTCATGGAACACACCCTCTGGTACCCCCGACGCCCTGTTTTGAACAGAGGGATACCACCACCCTACCGTTTCCCCACTCCTTTGGCACTGTACCCGGCCCAACTCCCATGCAATGTTGAATAGCGTGTCAACCATGACAGCCCCTCACACAACCCAGAGCTTTTAGCATTTCTGGCGTCTTCTCCGCGCGCTTGCCACTGAAGAGATGTTTTAACTACACTCAGTGACTCCATCAGGGAAATTGACGATGAAACCACCCAATCAACTCTCGAGCTCTGCCTCCAATCATAGAGGGTGTTAAGTCGGATTCAGGAGTTCCCTTCAAAGTCGTTCCTTCCAACGCCGAACTCCCACTTCCTCAGTTGAGTCAACAGAGTTCGGCAAGTTCCTGGTACTGGTACACGCTTGGATGGTTCCTCCGTTTCCCCCGTCCTGAGGTGCCGGGATGGTTTCCAGAACACTTTTGGTGGCTGACCGAAAGTCCTTCAACTCGGCTATCCAAACTTCTCCACACCCACCGCAGGTTTAGCCTCCGACACGGCAGCGGCTGCACCCTTCGAGCCCGTTGGTACCCTGCAACTGCGTCAGGAGTCCTCCGGGGATAACATATCCCGAAAGGCCTCCTTCTTCAGTCGGACGGCTTCCCTGACCACCGGTGTCCACCACGGTGTTCCGAGGGTTACCGCCCCTTGAGGAACCTAAGACCCTTGAGGCCACACTCACCGCCGCAGCTTCAGCAAATGGAGGCTTTTGAACACCTCCCACTCCGGCTCAATGCCCCCAACCGCCACAGGAATGCTAGAAAAGCTCCGCCGGAGATGTGAGTTGAAGATCCCTAGGACAGGGGCCTCCTCCAGACGTTCCCAATTCACCCGCACTACTTTTTTGGACTTACCAGGTCTGTCCAGAATCTTCCCCCATTCCCTGATCCAACTCACCACCAGATGGTGGTCGGTTGACAGTTCCGCCCCTCTCTTCACCCGAGTGTCCAAAACATGCCGCCTCAGATCAGATGACACGATTACAAAATCGATCATCGATCTTCGGCCTAGGGCACTCTGTTTCCATGTACACTTATGAGCACCATTATGTTTGAACATGGTGTTTGTTATGGCCAATCCATGACTAGCACAAAAGTCCAGTAACAGACGACCACTCGGGTTTAGATCAGGGAGGCCGTTCCTCCCCACCACGCCTCTCCAGGTGTCTCCATCGTTGCCCTCATGGGCGTTGAAGTCTCCCAGTAGAAGGCCGAGTACTCTGAACTGCTGTTCGGTGCATACGCACAAACAACAGTCAAAGTTTTCCCCCCCACCA
>OLKM01003678.1:0-27500 GCA_900291075.1 Melanogrammus aeglefinus | reverse complement strand
GTTTGTGTGTGCATGCGTGCCCACCTGTCCGCCCATTTCTTTTTTTCTACAACTGACACAGAGACGCTGAGGAACCTTCCCTCCATAACCCAAACCCAGGGAGGAGGTCCTCCTTGGTGAAGGAGGACCAGAAGGTGTGGAGGTGTGTCAGTGTGTCTGAGGACCCTCCTCCACCTGGGGACACTCTGTAGAAGGACAGAGAGCCAGCAGGCCGGTCCAGATACACTCCTACTCTGGTGGAGCCAGCGGGGCGGAGAGGGAGGGCTGTATATCTACCGTTGTGCCCGGCAGTGTAACCATCATCACTATAAAGACTCCAGGACTTGTTGTTCTCTCCAAACCTACTGTCAGCACCCCGTCCTCTCCTTGTGATTCCTCTGTATGTCAGTCCTATATTAACCCATCCTTTCCTCTCTACCTCCCAGTAACAGCGGCCAGTCAGAGCCTCTCTACTCAACACCTGGGGCGCGGACTCAAATCTCTCTGGGTGATCCGGATACGACTGGTCCACTCCAGCCCACATCACCTTTCTGTTCTCCTCAGACAGAGAGAGTCCTCTATTGGTTGTGTTTGGGTCCAGTGTGAGTTCACAGGCATCTGAGGGAGAACCAGACATGATGAGCTGCTGAACCATTCTTCATCATCATCTTCATCATCATCATCATCATCATCATCATCATCATCATCATCATCAATCATCATCATCACTAGTCCTGTTCCCCACGTTTTTCTTTTTATTCTCTTTCAGAGTCTTATTTTGGTCGCTCTCTCTTCTTCAATCATTAACATAGAAAGACCAAAATATCATATGATAGGTACTATAGTGGAGTCATGTGCTGTAGATTTTCTTAGCAATAGGACACATTGTGTTTAAGATAATTAAAGTAAAAGTTAATTGAAAATCCCATGTATGTGGGTGGTTGTCCCAATCCGAACATTGAAACAGCGACAAATGGATAAAGTGCATTTACTCCCTCACTAATTACACTATATAAGCATAAACTGTTCAGCATGATGAGCTTACTCACATGATATATCTCAACAATGTTTTTAATACCTTTGAAGAAACAACACTTTTGGATTTACCAATCCACGTACATTGCACTCAGCCTTCAAAGGGACACCTCAGTGTTAACAACAGACTGAACAAGCTGAGCTCACATACAGGCTGGAGATGAACTGATGAACCATAGAACTGGATCATACATATGATCCAGATCCCACCAGGGGGATCCGGGTGCGAGTGGTAGAGGGCGTGTACCGCCGCCATCCACTTGTCAGAGTCAGAGAGCACTACATTCCTCACCCTCATTAGCCAGATGGGGAACATCTGGCCGAAGAGAGGAAGCGAGCGGGCGTACATCTTGAAAGGCAGCCGAGGACTCATTCCAGGTAGGGTGACCAGATCCCAATTCAACAGAAGTGGGTCAAAGACTCGGGACAATGCGGGACAAAGTGGGCAGGCCCGGTTTTACGTGAAAATACGCTCTAGGCGAGGGGGGGAGGGGGCTGCTGTTGTAGCTGCATTTCCTTTTAGTCGTACGGGTCTCGCTCTCCTCCATATCTCCTGCTGTTCTGACCTGATGGTTTCTTTTGGTGCGCGTGCCCTTAACCGGCGTCCGCGTCCCGGTTTGATTGACATGATCAAACAGCCCGCCCTTCCCCCTGATGACATCCCTCACTGCTGTTTCCGCACACCGCTTTTTGATAAACGCCAGATTATAAAACACCATTTCTAAAAAAATAAAAAATATGGAGTCTGATTGTCAATAACAATGCGGGACAGGGTTAGTCTGGAGCAATTAGGGTTAATTGTCTTGCTCAGGGACCCATCAACACACACAGCTAGGAGGAGCTGGGGAACTAGCAACCTTTTGGTTACAAGACAAAGTACACTTAGCTAAACATAGACATTCTAATACATTTGTATAGGCCTACATACGTATAAATGTGTACACATACATACCTGAACATATGTATACATACTCATACATTTGTAAACATACATAAGCTTATCTACGCATACATAAACCAACATACTAAAACACGCACACATAAGCATCTAATGGCAGTGCCATTTCTTCATGATTTTACAATTTCTTGTTCCTACTCCTGTCCTATTTCCATTTCCTCCCGCTAGTCCGTTCAGGAAAGGAAAACCGAATCCACGGTTCGGTTCATATGAGGCTTTTGTGGTCACTGTTTTGATTCCCTATGGTACATTTTTGGTAAAGCAGGGGATGACACAAGTGCCTAAAGATATGTATGTGTGTGAACACAAGTAACGCATTTCTCTAATCTGACCACTTCTTTCATTAACGAATAATCTAACGCGTTACTATTTCCAAACCAGTAATCAGATTAAAATTACTCATCCAAGTCACTGTGCGTTGCCATTTCTGTCATTTTCCTTCGTAAGAATAGATACTTTTGCTTTCTTCTTGGCTCTCGGTGAGTGACAAGTTTCACATATGCGACAAGTGTCACGCAGACGGGGGAGGGGGTGATGTTACGGTCCACATAAAGATACTATGTTACACAGTCTCTGTATTCTGCAGACCACTCTAGAACTTGTTTGTCGTTGTTGTGTCTGGCTGTGAGTGTGCAATCATGCTCTGTGTTTTGTTGCATTACTTTCTAATGTAAGGCTATTTTCTCAACCTTATTTTACACTGTGGCACTCATATCTTAAGGAAACGACATTTGACATGTTTAATTTAGTTTGAATGTAAAATATTTCTTTATATTTGAAGAATATTGTAATATTGAATGTACATTTCACAGCCCTAAATCAAACCAAACAGACACTTACACTTGTGTAGAGCTGATCTCAGGTCAGGCACCTTCTTCATCTCCATGTTCAGTGTCTCCTCCAGCTGATCCAGGGCTCTCCTCAAGGTCCCAACGTACGACGGAGGACGTACCTCCACCGTCGTCCAGTCCCTGGTGGGTGGAGGATCCTTCAGGGATCTGAAGCTCTGGAGGAGGTGGAGGTGGTCTTCAGTTTGGGTGATCTGCTTCACCTCTGAGCTTCTATTGGTCAGATCTTTTATTTCCTGCTCCAGCTCTTTGATGAGGCCTTCAGCTTCTTTTACTGTGGATTTCAGTTTCTCTTGAACCGTTTTGTTGTGATCATCCAGACACTTTTCAACAGAGCACCTCAGAGCAGTGAGGACCTGCCCACCATCGGCTATCTCTCTGTCTGCATCTGCTTTGCTGTGGTCCACCGTGTCTATGATATCTTTAATCTTTCGTTGTCTCTCCTTGATCATCTGCTGAACTTCAGCTTCTATCTTCCCCAGCTGGGCCATCTGCACTTCGTATTCCTCTTTTAGAGGTACAACAGGATGGGACTTGTGGTCTGTCTCTGTGCAGTACTGACACACACACACCTGTTCAGTCTGACAGAAGAGCTCCAGGAGTCGGTCGTGTTTCTTACACATCCTGTCTTCCAGCCGGTCCATAGGCTCGACCAGCCGATGTTTCTTCAGGCCTGCGACTCTCTGATGTGGCTCCAGGTGGGTGTGGCAGTAAGAAATAAAGCACATTAGGCAGGACTTTACTGCCTTCAGCTGGGTCCCAGTACAGACGTCACAAGGAACTTCTCCGGGTTCAATGCAAGGCTGTTTTTTGACTCGTACAGAACTTCTAAACTGACCAACCATCCCTGAAATGAAGGTATTAACCCGTAAAACAGGTCTTGTGTCGAACAGCTCGGTGCAGACGGGACATTTGTACTGGACTTTGTCATCCCAGAACACTGTAATACAGGTTCTGCAGAAGTTGTGTCCACATGGTGTGGTAACTGGGCTGTTGAACACATCCAGACAGATGGAACATGAAAAGTCCTCCTCAGACCATGATTTTGCAGAAGCCATTCCTAGAAAACCATTGTTGAATAAAGTTAAATCATTTATAATGTATAACAATGGTAAAATAGAAGTAGTAGCCAATCAGTAGTTTTGTTTTGACTAACAGCAGTGAACAGTGAGAGGTGAGAGTACCCAACATATTCACTAACGATTTCAACCCATACCTGATGATAGTAAAATAGTACCTTTCCTATTGATATGATCAATAAGTTACAGATATTTACGATGAATCACGGATCAGAGTGGGGTAAATTACCTGGGTCTTCTCACTGCTGTAATGAAGTGAGCATCACCAAACCGACCGACTTGGTAACAAGGAAACTATCCTGTGAACCAACCAGTTGGACAGGTTCCCCTCCCAGTTTACCCTCCTCTCAGACTAACCCCCTATTGGCTGCTGTTCCATGACATCACTGTACAGGTGTCAGGTGTCCTGCTCGAGGCGGTTTCACTTAAATGAGGCATCCTGTTTGGCTGGATTGGATTGGGTTCATCTTGGTCCAAACTTTACAGGTAGGTATTTAGAAAGGGCCACGGTAAACACATACAGACACACACAAAAACACACACACATTGTTAAAGCGATACAAGAGACTGTTTTTTTTTCATATAAAAATTAGGCTGCAATTTAACAGCAAATGTAAGACTATTGCCATGATACAATTCAGTAGGCATATCATCCTAACATTGAATAGAAAATGTGCTTAGTTGACCTAATGAGAGAGAGAATATTGATTTTGAAAAAACTTTTATTTCCGGTAACTTTCTTCAATAATTTACGTTTTTACACATACAAAACTTTAGATTCAACAGCAATAATTAATTAATAAATAAACAGAGATAAAAAAGAGCTTCCCCTCCTACACAGTGCATACTGCTGAGGTGAAGCACCATAAGTCCCTGAACTCTTCCATTGTGCCCATTAATGAGTGGCCACCTGCGCCCTTGACCCTATCCCCTCCTCTCTACTCCAGGATGTCTCAAGCAACATCCTGCCATTTCTCACCTCACTTATCAACTCCTCCCTCACCTAAGCTATTGTTCCCGCTTTTTTCAAGACTGCCAGAATAAAGCCTCTCCTCAAAAATCCAACTCTTAATACCACCGACATCCAGAACTACAGACCGGTATCTCTTCTTTCATTCCTCCCTAAAACACTGGAACATGCCATTGCTAACCAATTGATCCTATCTCTCATCGAACAACCTGCTTGACCCTCACCAGTCAGGCTTCAAGAAGGCACACTCCACTGAGACGGCTCTCCTTGCGGTGACTGAGTCCCTCCATGCTGCCAGAGCCTCGTCCCTCTCATCGGTTCTCATTCTCCTCGACCTGTCTGCAGCATTTGACACTGTGAACCACCAGGTCCTCCTTGCCACTCTTGCTGAACTTGGCATTGGAGAATCTGCTCTTTCCTGGTTCACATCCTACCTGACGAACCGCACCTATCAAGTAACATGGAATGGCTCTTTGTCCAAACCTTGCACGCTTGAAACTGGTGTCCCTCAAGGCGCTGTACTGGGGCCTATTCTGTTCTCCCTCTACCCAGTGCTTAATTTGAGGGGGAGCAAGGGGGAGCGCGCTCCGGAAGCTCTGACGTGCGCTCCGGAAGCTCTGACGTGCGCTCCACCAGCTGGATCTGGATTTGTGTGTGAAAAATCAAATAATTAAATACATAAATTAAAGTTTGTTAAAGTTTGTTTCGTTTTAATATCTGGTTTTTAATATCTGTCATGGTGATTTCTCAATTTCTCCATGAAACGAGATACTCAAAATATCTGGGCTAGCCTATTGCGGAAAAGGAGCGTGCACTCCATCCATTTGATAGTTTGTTGAGCGTCGGTGGTAGAGTGTTCGTGAGGGAAAATGCAAAAGCAGAAGCAAGGAAGTTTGTTAATGTTTTTTAAATCATCTGGACAGCCTGATCCCAAATGACCCAAGCTTGCGGTGGACAGTGGTGAGGACCACGGAGAATGCAGCAGCTCAGTGAGTGAGATTGCCGAGGATCAAGGAGATAACGGTGGAACGGCTAAAGCTAGCGAAGCTAGTGCACCTGCTAGTTCTAGTACAGCAGTCAGAGGGAATGGTGAGCGGGAAGATGTTGCTACTCATGAAGGTGAAGCAGAATGTGGGGAAATTTGGACCAAAGAACAGTTTAAAGAGAAAACAAAAAACGTATCCATTGGCTGACTGTGTGGGCAAAACAGGGACTGGGGTGTGCTACGTGCAAAGAAGTGGGGTCGCTGGGTCCGGACA
Organism: Melanogrammus aeglefinus; assembly: GCA_900291075.1. NCBI lineage: Eukaryota > Metazoa > Chordata > Actinopteri > Gadiformes > Gadidae > Melanogrammus > Melanogrammus aeglefinus. The sequence continues at coordinate 21,372 of OLKM01003678.1, read as the reverse complement.
AAACCCGCTGGCGGCTTGTCAAAGAATGGGTTTCTGGACAGTTAAAATCGTCTGCGCCTGGCATTGCAAAACAGAAAAGAGCCTTACGAAAAAAAATCTGTGAGCATCGGAATACAAAGGCGCATGAAATGGCATCCGAAATTGTTAATAAGGCAAAAGAGGACACGCTGACAAACATAATATTAAATAATCGAATCCGGACCATCTATAGATGCTGTATGGGCTGTTTTGAACAACTGAGATGTAGGTAAGATGAACCTTATTATTCTCTACTGTGCTGGTTGCAGTGTGCAAGTCATTAGCCATGTTTCCATCCAAAGCGATTCGCATTACTGGGCAATGCGCATTGAAAAGATATTCGAATCATGTGTGTTTCCATCAAAAGAACGGACTTTGGTGGAAAAACTACAAATTCGCGCGCGAGTTTTCTAAGTCACGCGCGAGATTTTCCGCGGGTTGGCATGGCAAACCACCCAGTAAACATTCCGTCGTTCCGTCGGGGTGAAAGTGCGCTACGTCACACTTGATTTCGCATACAGCTGTTTTCCATCCCATTCGAATCAACCAAAACCCGGCCATAGCGAGCGTATTTCATTCTGTGCGAATCAGGGGATTTTAATGCGAATCACGGCGTTTCCATCATCATTTTCCGATGCGATACATCTAGATGCGCATCTAAACAGCTGATGGAAACGCACCTATTGAATGTTTGTTGTCATGCCACGGAGACAGGCGCGCGCCTGTGCCTGTGCGCTCCGGGAGCTCCCACTTGACAAATTAAGCACTGCCTCTACCACATCTCTGGGCTCTGTAATTGCATCAAACAGCTTTTCCTATAACTGCTATGCTGATGACATTCAGCTTTTTCTCTCTTTCCCCTCATCTGATAATGTCCTGATTGCAACACACATATCAGAATGTCTGGCGGACGTCAGCACCTGGACAACTGCCCATCACCTGAGGCTTAACCTCAACAAAACCGAGCTCCTCCTAATCCCAGGGAAAGATAGCCCACACATGGATATACTGGTCACCAGAGATGGGACAAAGTCAGTGTTTGGCAAGTCCCAATTCTCAAGTCTTAACAGTCAAGTCCGAGTCGAGTCCCAAGTCAAGACAGGGAAAAGCCAAGTCGAGTCCAAGTCCAAGTCACACCAAAGCCAAGTCGTGTCCAAGCACAAGTCCCAAACTTTTTCAAGTCTTGAACAAGTCACCATGTATTTTCACTCAATGTCATTATTAGGCTATTGATCATAATTTCCACAAATCACTCTAATGTGTCATTTCTTATCAATACAGTTATAATATGTTCATTGTTTCTGTTTTCAAATGTGTTATGATATGCGCATGTGCAGAAATCTTATGTTGTTAAAAGTAGCCATATAGGGTGGGAAAACCGCCCAATCTGGCAACACTGCCTGAATGGCCTCAAAATGTAACCCAATAGGGTTAGGGTTTAGTTACGATGTCTTAAGTGTCAGAGGCTGGCCAGACAGCTTCAATAGGACAAACTCAAAACGCAGCAGATATGAAACTAAAACTGTTATTCTGAATAAAGTATAAATGATATCGATATTTTGTTTTGATATTATTAAAGTGTAGATTTGACTTCGCTTGCTGTTTTTTTTTCATCTTCACGGAAGTGAATGCGTCTTGGGTGCTAGACCTCTAGGCCGGAAATAGGTTAGATATCTAAAACAATAAATGTTTTTGACTCAAGGCGTGTCGAGTCATACACGTCAAAGAGGCAAAGTTCGAGTCAAGTCTCAAGTCAATAGCAGTCAAGTCTAAGTCGAGTCGCAAGTCATGCGTAATTTTGTCAAGTCGAGTCTGAAGTCTTCAAAATCATGACTCGAGTCTGACTCGAGTCCACATCTCTGCTGGTCACCGTTGAGAACATCACTGTGTCTCCTTCTCCTACTGCCAGAAACCTCGGTGTGGTATGGGACAATCACTTATGCTGCACCGCAAACATCACTGCGGCCCGATCCTGCAGATTAGCAATTTACAATATCCACAGAATCCGCCCCTTCCTCACAATGGAAGCAGCTCAGCTTCTAGTCCAATCACTGGTCATCTCCCACCTCGGCTACTGCAACTCACTCCTGGCTGGACTTCCTGCCTCTGCGATTAGACCCTTGCAGCGCATCCAGAATGCGGTAGCGCGCCTCGTGTTCAACCTACTGAAGTTCTCCCATGTGACTCCCCTCTTCCGGGACCTCCACTGACTCCTTGTAGTAGCTCGCATCAAATTTAAAATGATGGTACTGGCATACAAGTCAGTTGCCACACACCCCAGGTCGATCCTTCCGCTCAACTACCTCAGCTGGACATCTGGTACTGCCATCGCTAAGAGCTAGCAAAGGTCGATCAGCAAAGTCACAACTTTTCTCGGTTTTGGGACCTCGCTGGTGGAACGAGCTCCCTGCCGTTCTCATGACCGCAGAGTCGCTCACTATCTTCCGAAAAGGGCTCAAAACTCACCTGTTCAGAGTCCACCTCGACTCTTCATAGCCACCCTCCACTCTTCTGGCCACCATTGTACATTGTATTGTATTGTATTGTATTATAGTGCTTAACTGTGTAGCAACACTGTATTGTATTGTGTTGTATTGTTTTATAGTACTTAACTGTGTAGCAACTGCAGTAGCTGCTATCATTGCTGTAACACAGGGAATTGGTTAGCCTAGTGATTGTTGTACTTGCACTTGGTTCTATGAACATCCTTATACCGACTGTTGGTGACAGGTATAGGCAGACTGACAGGTCACGTGATGTTGGGGCTACGTCAGCTAAGATCAGTGGTAAAAGTCAGCTGTTCACGCGCGGGTTGGGCTTGAATGAAATGTTTGAGATGAGAGGGGGTGGACGGGGGAAGTCCAACTTTGCTGACCGCACAATCTGTTAACATTTAACGCACTTTAGCACCGATCACTTTAGGACTATGCTACTATGGAACGTTTTTAACTTATCTCTAATAAAACCAACAAAACGCAGTACCCATTTTTAAGTGATTCTTTGAACAGGCAGCGCGTCTGGCAAAAACATATTTTCCCGATCTAGCCTCTCGGTGACTAAATAAGTGGTTCGATAGTCGCCATACATTTGTCAGCAAAATTGTGACACAACCACATGAATCGGAGCCACGAAAGGACCCGACATGTCACCAATGGACGCGTGGAGCAACAAAGGAATGCATGATATGCAAACAATGTAAGGAGGACGCGCACAAACAAACAGACAACAAGGACGGACTGAAAGGATAGGCGGTAACGTACCCGACCCGTTCCGTGACTGCTGTGATACATGATTGATTGGAACACTTTGATCTGGAAACTGTCTGTCATTGTGAATTGTGATATCACGCTGTGTTCGCGGCCCACCGGGCCAAGCTGTGTGTGTGACAAACTAACGTGCTCTGCTCTGTCTCTATGCTATCGCAGATAGCTGTGAATGTTTTAGGTGGCTGCTTTGCTTTGGATTCTCTCATTGTGATCATTTACTTGTGCGTTCAAGATGAGTGGAACAAGTGTTGGTTCAGATGATGGGAAACAGGACATGGGAAAGAGGAAAGTAATTCTAACTGAAAAGGCTTTTACAAATAAAATTGAGTCCATACAAAAGGAACGAAAAAGGAAAGTGGATGAAATAAAGACTGTGATAAGCTCTATGAAAGAGCTCATGAAAGATGGAAAACATTTTTCAGCTGTTAAAGGGAAACTTGATGGCTTGATGAAATTGTCTCACACCTCTAATGAACTACATACTTCCTTAATGCCTCTCATTCCTCATGATGAACAAGAAAAACAAACCGGTTGGTTCTCAAAAATCATTAAACATAAAGATGATTTTATTGAGGATGTTAATGCATGGTTTTCTGTAACCAGACTCAGAGGATCCCCAAGCAGGCCTCTGCTGGTGGCTAATAGGTCAAATGAAAGCCCTCTGCTACATGAGGCTGCAGAAGAGGAAAATGGAGGTGTGGAAAATGTGGAAGTGACTGGGCCTCAGTCACATAATGTTCAGGATGATATTCAGCCAGATGACAGCATATCAAACTATAGCAGCCAGAATCATGGTTCAAATCTATCTATCAGGTCAAAAGTGTCCTCAACTGCATCTGCACGTGTCAGTGCCGAAGCTGAAATGGCTGCTTTAATAGCTCGAAAAAGGTTGCTCGAACAAAAGCATGCTCTTGAGGAAGAGGAAGCCAAAATAAGGAATGCGCTGCAAGAGCAGGAAGCTCGAGTCAGAAAGCAAAAGGAACAACTTCAACTTGAAACGGACATGGCCGCATCGGCGGCAAACTTTAATGTTTTGAGAACCTCTGGGTCAGGGGTACGGAGTGTTGCTTCTCAGAAATTCGATGGAATGGAAGCCTACTTTGATGCAGAGACCTTTGTACGGCAAAATGTTGGAGATGTTGGAAGAGGACAACCTGCAGAGTTTGGAGGCACAAGGCCGAAACAAAGGCAATGTGATGGAAACAAACATCTGCAGAGGACCTCCGCCCCCACACAGGTTCAGAGCACAGTCCCAAGGGCTACAGGAGCCCCACTGTCTCTGCATAGACACACACAATCTGCTTCCGGAAACATCAGCAGTGAACAGGACACCATGATGTCTATAATGCAAAAACAAAATGACATAACTTCGATGTTGGTGCATCAGCAATGCATTGCTTCACTACCTAAAAGAGACATCCAACTGTTTGACGGTGACCCTCTGCACTATCATGCCTTTATGCAGTCATTTGAGCAGACCATAGAACTGAGGACTGACGATGCTGTTGACCTCCTGCATTACCTGGAGCAATACACCAGGGGTCAGCCTAAACAGCTAGTCAGAAGTTGTCAACACATGACTGATGGTATTGGATATGCTACAGCAAAGGCTTTACTCCAGGAACACTTTGGAAATGAGCACGTCATAGCATCCGCTTATATGGACAAGATCTTTGCATGGCCAGCAATAAAGTCGGAGGATGGAAAAGCTTTACAAGCATACAGCTTATTCTTGCGAGGATGTCACAATGCCATGAAAAATGTATACAACCTATCTGACTTGAACACGTCTGCAAACATGGTCTCTGTGATCAAAGAGCTGCCTTACAAATTGAGAGACAAGTGGCGAGCGAAGGCACGCGACATTCAGGAAAAGCATCGGAAAAGAACTATGTTTGCTGATATTGTGACCTTTATTGAGCGTGAAGTTAGGATCACTACAGACCCTGTATTCGGAGACATACAAGATGCTCCAGTCATAGGGGCCTTCAAAGAAAGTGGTAGAGCTAAACCTGTGCCTCGTCCTAAGGCTAGAGGAAGCAGCTTTGGCACAACTTTCACTACTGTGGAAAGAGATGCTCATTGGGAGAACAGGGTTAAAGATGGAGCCAAGAAGACCTGTCTTTTCTGCAAAAAGGGTGGACACACACTGGAGTCGTGTTTTCTATTGGAGAAGAAAGCTCACAGTAAGAAGATAGAGTTCCTGAAGAAAAATGTTTGCTTCGGCTGCTTGTGCACTGGGCACATCAGCAAGGAGTGCAGGAAACGTCTGTCTTGCAAGACATGTGGCTCACGACACCCCAGCTTGCTCCATATCCACTCTAAGGAGAATGGAGATCCAGAGAAAGGCAGGAGCAACTCTGACAGAGAAGTGGACAGTGCTCTAGTCGAAGTCCAAACCGGTGGTCTTACTGGGGCCAGTGAGCAAGATTGTAAGCTTGCTATCGTACCAGTCAAGGTTAAGTCCAGTAAAGGTCAAAGGTCAGTCGAAACCTACGCCATTCTGGACCCAGGGAGTTCAGCGTCCTTCTGCACAATGGGTCTGATGGATATGCTGGGAGACTCTCTGGGAGAAGAACAAGGATTCTTTTACGTACCATGGGCCAAGAGAAGATGGTTGACAGTTGCATTGCATTGGACTTGGAGGTCGCTGGATTGGACAGTGACTGGTACTGTGAAATGCCGAAGATCTTCACACAACATCAAATGCCTGTTAACAGAGGTAACATCCCACGACAGCAAGATCTGGAAAGATGACCACATCTGAAGCCTTTCTATCTGCCACAGATAGACGTGGAGATGTTAATTGGCTTGAATGTTCCCAGAGCATTGGAACCACTGGAAGTCATTCGAAGTGTGGATGGAGGGCCATATGCGGTCAAAACAATGTTTGGACGGACTGTAAATGGACTCCTTGGAGGAGAGGGCAGTGACGATCCTGTGACTCAGTCTGCAGTTAGCATCAACAGGATCTCTGCCGTCACTCTTCACGAGCTCTGGAACCAACAATTCAAGACTGACTTCCCTGAAAACAGCCAGGATTAACTGCAAGGGCTGTCAAGGGAAGACTCTAATGGCGCATTTCCACTAGCACGGCTCGGCTCGATACGGCTCGGCACGGCTCGGCTCGGCTGTGTTTCCATTACAACTGGTGCCTCCTCGACGTGGGCGGAGTCCTCATAACACGGCTGCGCGAAACAGCTGTGACGTCATTGACACGGCGCCGAGCAACGTACAAATCCGGAAGACCAGAACAACAACAACAACATCAGAGGAGGACAGCATGGAGGACATGGAGGCAATCGTGTTGCTGCTCACCCTGTGGCTTTTTGTTGCACAGAAGGCAAGAGAAGAGAGCCAGAGAAGACTCCGGGCCACGAGACAAAACACTATTGAAAAGTATCGGAGTACCAAAGTACCAAAAATGTACCCAGTTGCAGGTACTGCGTTCTAGTGGAAACACGCAAATAGCGTGCCGAGCCGAGCCGTACCGAGCCGAGCCGTACTAGTGGAAATGCGCCATTAGTTCCTGGAAATGGCTAACGAGACTGTGGAACTGGTTGATGGCCATTATGTTGTTGGATTGCCGCTGAAGGACGAATCAATTACCATGCCCAACAATCACACCGCCCCCGTCCACAGGCCGGCTGAGGGGGGCCGCCACTAGGAGTGCCTGGATCCCTGAGTCAGGTGGTCTTCCCAACAGGTTCCCTGAGCGGACCCCTGACATCAGGAGCGGAGACGGGCAGGGGCGGCAGCCACACACACACATCATACCCCTCATCAGCTAATTGACGGGGGGCCATCCGTGAGGTGAAGGCAATGCAGCAAGACATCTCAAGAGCAGTCATCGCCACATCTGCCAACGGCTGGATGAATGACGACTTGACCACAGCATGGCTCAGGTCAGTGGTAGGCAAATTCAGTTTTCGCCCGCGCCTGCTGGTGTGGGATGCCTACCGCTGTCACATCAGCACCTCTACCAAACAGGAATTGAGGCCCTACAACATCACAACCGGGTGATCCCAGGAGGACTGCACTAAGTATGTGCAAGCCCCCGATGTCATGTGGAACCAGCCATTCAAAGCGAGCCTACATGCTTCTTATGATGAGTGGATGGCTGGGGACGCAGACAAGCAATACACAAGTGGAGGGAACCTAAAAGCACCATCTCGCCGTCTGCTTGTGGCCTGGGTCCTCGCTGCTTGGGACAAGCTGGACAACGACCTGATCATCAAGTCCTTCAAAGTGTGCGGGCAGTCTGTGAAACCCGACGGGAGTGAGGACGACCTCATATTGTGCTTCCGAGAGGGACAGGTATGTTGAAATTAGCACTCACTTCTATCACTATCACTATTGCATTCGTGAGTGAGCCTGTCCACTGTGACTTGCAAGAACGGCCAAACTAAATGAATGTATCGTTCTTTACAGCCCTGCGCTGCTGGACGACAGGCCCTGACTGCTGCCCATCTGCGCGAGGAAGAGAACAGACACGCAGCAGAACATGAGGAGGATGAAGAAGAACTGTACAATAATGAACTTGTTGTAGAGACTGGCGCAAGTGATGAGGAGATTACAGGGAGATATGAAGAGAAGGAGGAAATTGAGGAGGAGGAGGATTAAACAGGATTGGAGGATTTTATTTTTTTTACTTCAAACCAAACAAGACAATTTGAGTGAGCGGTAAGGTGTCTAAACCTGTAAGTTGCCTTTTGTTATGAATCAATAGCCTAATTATACACCATGTATGGTTAAGTGTTTACAATGCACTACCGGTATGTTTGCTACGTTTTTGTTACCATATTACTACACTGGAATTTAGCCTGAATTACCGGTATTTGTTCTGTATACCGTTATGGTAACTGTACTTTTTCAATAAATGAACCTAGTATTTTATAGGTTCAAATAGACACAAAATCTCGTTTTTATTAATTCCACTGGTAGTCTGTTTTGCTCGAATAGAAATAGAGGCCTGTCTCTAATTCTGGCCTCCTTCCAGTAATGGCCTGGACCGCTATGCACTTGAGTGAAATAAAGGCCCGGGCCTATATTAGAGGATTTATGGTAAATTCACCATGCTGGACAGAGACATCATCTACGCCATCACATGCTCCGAATGACACATTACATATGACGGCGAAACAAAGCACATGATACTCACCAGCAGTGCTGGGAATGTTACTTTAAAAAAGTAATTAGTTATAGTTACTCACTACTTGTTCCAAAAAAATCACTGAGTTAGTAACTGAATTACTCTATAGTAAAAGTAACTAGCTACCAGGGAAAATAACTTTGCGTTACAGTAAAAAAAGAAAGTTGCTATACGTGAAAGAATTTGGATTTTTCTGAGCAGTTTTTACTTGGCCTTAATGTGTTAAATGGTTGAACTGCCCATTCAATGCCCTGATATGCTTCCAACTGAGGCCCCATCCACACTAACCCGGGTAAATCTAAAAAAACGCATCAATATTTATCCGTTTAGTCCTTCCGTCCACACTAAAACGGAGAATTCCGACACTGAAAACGATGCTTTTCGAAAAACGATCGCGCAAGGTGGATAAATGTGAAAACGCTGGGTTTGCGTTGTAGTGTGGGCAGGGTAGACGGAGGCTTTCAGAAACGATGACGTTCGGTAGGGGTGTGCATTGGCACTGCCCTCATGATTCGATTCGATTATAATTCGATTCTACGATGCATTGCGATGCATTGTGATGCATCAAAATTGTACTGCACACAATAAGGCACATTTTTTCACCTTCTATTCCCAAACCTACTGCAATTAAATGCCAGGCTTTGTCCTTTCTGACATTGTCCTTATAAAAAGGATGATATATTTCCTAAATTATTTTATGTTGCTGCACTTCGACAATCAGTCTCTCGTCGTCCATGTTGCCAACCCTCTGAGACCCTTTGATTGATTGACTGCTGACCTGGTGCCACCGGTCATGACGTTATGTTGATGTGAAGTTGTGATAGGCTACATGAACTGAGTATTGTGTTTTATTTTGAAAATTGACTGGATGCTCTATGGCTTTTACTTTTTCCCTTCCTGCCCGGCTCGATCTGCTCTGTTGAAATTGACGCGGTTCATCAACGGCTCCCGTCAAAATTAGAATGTGCTACAGAATGGTTGCACTGCGTCGCAGCTATTTCGCGGCACTTACGTCCCCGGTGGAAATCAGGCTAGTGTTGTTGTTGTTGTTGGTAGCTAGCGCCGCCGCTTAGCATGTACTCAACTCTATTGTCCACTCGAGGCCTGAAAATAAACAGCGACATAATCAATTATGGCACGTTGCCGCATCGATGCTGAATCGTGCATGGCCCGCATTGCGATGCATCGCAGAATCGATTATTGTTGACACCCCTAACGTTCGGTTGCCATGACACTGCCACAAGCTTGCGCTCGAGACTGAGACGCTCATCAAAAAAATGGTAGGTGAAATGCAAATGAGGGTCTCTCTGTACAATTTACTAATTTGTATCCAGATACAACTCGACATATTGCCTCAAACATATTCGTTGCTCCAAAGCCGGAGGCAAGTTCTGTACTTGATGTTCTTAAGTGATGGTAAAAAAAAGATGGTAAAAAAAAGAAAGACGCCATTTCAAACTGTACTTCAAGCGCCGTTTCTGGACAAGACCGGGTCGAAAATGATTAACCAGCTGATCAACTGTAAATATCAGCTGATCTAAACAGAGGTGGAGTTACGTAACCATGACAACCACTTTTTATCAAAATAATTTCAGTGTGGAACGTGGATGCAAAGCATTCCGAAAACGATATGAAACGATAGTGTGGACGGAGATCATTTTCATTACAGTTGTGCATTTTTACATTTACCCGGGTTAGTGTGGACGGGGCCTGGTTTTTTTTTTTTGCTGTGGAACATCTGCCGAATACTACAGAAAATGCCAACTTTTCATCGGATTGCTCAGGACTCACCATTTCTGCTGCGCTTCATCGAATCTGTTTGCTTGTGTGTGGCGCGCGTCTCCTGGCTTGTTTGTAAAAACACTGGCTCCGATTGGCAGCCATGAAACTTGACTCTGCCTTTGCCAATCAGGGGAGCCAGGGGTGCGTTCGGATCGCGCAGTTTATTCAATCAATTCATAGTAGCGCCCTGAACTTTTCGTACAGTAACGGTAATGGCGTTGTAACAACGGAAATAGTAATTAGTTAGTTTACCCCGTTAATGAAAAAATAACGGTGTTACGTAACGCTGTTCTTTTAAACAGCGTTATTACCACCACTGCTCACCAGACATAAACAGCACTTACATACTATACAAATAGGCACACTCAACACTCAAATGGTCCAACACTTCCAAACACACCCCATTACCTCACTATTCATCAGCGTCTGGAGATGAAGGCGTGCTGGTCGGACAGACAGGGGAAGGCGGCGGAGCATAAATGTAGAGCAAAGCTTAAGACCCTCCCCCCTCGGGCCTGAACATCAGGGAGTAGGGGCCGCACTGGGACGCTGCTGGGGGCGCTGGGAGGTCCTGGGACTCCTCCTTGGGGGTTCCCTGCATGGCGTCGGGTCCATTGTGTGTTTTAATGTGTGGCATGTTTTTATCTTTAATGTGTGCTTCCTTTACATCTTGATGTTATTGAGGCCTTCCACCTCTTTTACTCCCCCGTTTATTACACTGGAGGCTTCTTTAAAGTGGAAATGAAGCAATGAGAACTGTGACCATTTTTTGGTTGCTTTTTCATTTTTGAAAATACATGTATTTTCATTAAACCTGAAATTCAAGTAGTTTCACTGGAAAATGACAAGTTGACAACGACTTTCGCCACTAGGGCGCGGCCATGTTTTAAAAAAGCAGGCGTGACGTCATCAGAATGGTTGGTGCTTTCAGATAACCATGGCAAATCTTGGAAGAAGAACGGGAACTGCCCATTGGTCCGACCACCCATTGGTCCGACCTCCCATTAGTCCGACAAAATGCCCATTGGTCCGACCTCCCAATGGTTCGACCTCCCGTTACTCCGACAAAATACCCACTGGTCCGACCTCCCATTGGTTCGACCTCCCGTTACTCCGACAAAATCAACCACAAGTCGGACCAATAGGAGTTCGAACCAATGGGTGATCCCGTTAGTTCGACCTGTCATCCCTACTTTCTGACAAGCGCTTTCATTGCGAGCATGCGTCTCTCTCTCTGTGTCTCTCTCTCTGAGAGTTTGTTTTAACTCTGCTGTCCCAATGCTTTGGCAACATTGTACATCACAGTCGTGCCAATAAAGCAGAGAGCGAGGGAGAGAGAGAGAAAGAAAGAGAGAGAAAGAGCTCTCGGAAACGCACATCACACACACACACGGACGGAGCGGAGCGGAGCCAGTTTCCTCTCGGTGCCGTTAACCGATTGTGCCAGATGCGCCAGAGCGCGCACCTCTGTGCCAGGCTCGCGCTCTGTGGGGAGATTTGTGTTATTCATCTTAACAGAGATGCTGAACAGAGGGATTAATGCACACATTCACACAGGCTACACACACACGAGCTACCTACAGACACACAGCTGAGGGGCCGGAGAAATGCGCATCTGGTGGCGTGCTCAACCTGGTCGTGCGTGCGTTTTATTTCAAACACAGACTGTACAGTGAAAGGACATTTTTAAATTTCAAGTTGGCAGCTCTCAAATATCCGATCTGTCTGTTTAGATTACAGATGCATTAGTCCAGTTCGAACTAATGAGGACGTCCCATTAGTTCGAACTCTCATTACTCCGATTGTCGGAACAATGGGAGTTCGAACTAATGGGAGTTCGAACTAATGGGAGGTCGGACCAATGGGAGGTCGAACTAATGGGAGGTCGGACCAATGGGAGGTCGGACCAGTGCCATGGACCCAGAAGAACAGGGGGGTCATTTTGTGTTGCCCCAGGCTGTTCAAACGAGTATTATCGGGTAAAAGAGAGTGGTAGGATTGTTCATTTCCATGTTATTCCTGTACAGAAGCCTAAACTGCTCCAAAAATGGTTAATTGCGTTGAAACGCCTCAGCCCCCCAATGGGACCAGGGCAGAGAGTATGTAGCGACCACTTTATGGAGGCTGAGTACGTTCAAGAGGGAGCTTTTGCTGAAGATGGGAGATTTGTTCGCCGTCCCACCAATCGCCTGAAGCCAGATGCTGTGCCAACAATTTTTAATTTTAGTGGCTATAGTGCTGGAGACACGGACAGACCTGTCACATCGGACCCGGGCGCTGCTCTTATGCGCAGAGAAAGAGCGCAGAAACGCGCTTGCCAGGCAGAGGAACGAGCGGTAAACGTATAGCTTCTACTACTAGAGAAACAGAGAAATGAGTACACTCACTGTTTGAAGATTGTCTTGTTTGCAGACTAGCTCGCTCCATGCTCTTGATAATTTCTAATCCATCGCAAAAATAATCCATTGTTATTGGAAATAATCCATGGCACGACAATTAATTGTATCATGAAATGATGTGGTAGCACTGCACCCGTTTACTACTTTTCATTGCTGTAAACAACATTATCTCCTCCATACCTATATATACATAAGGGATGTACCGAATTTTCGGCCACCGAAAATTTTCGGCCAAAAATGGCCCTAAAGCACATTTTCGGTTTTGGGCCGAAATACTTTTATCACCTAAACAACACGGCCGAAACAGAAGTTTTGTGATGAGCAAACAAAAATCGCGGCCAGCCCGCGCTTGTCTGGATAAGCGCCAATATGTTTGCGGTGTGGACGTTTTTCAATGTTTCTCAGAAAGACCGACGTATAGCGATTTGCAAAAATTGCAATGCCTTGATTTTAATGAAGTTAGTAGGCCTACACAGTCATAGCCATAAATGCAATGGCACTAGGGTTCCCGTGGTGTGGACATTTTCACACCGAGTGATACACCGGTATTACAGAGTATAAACCATAGACATATATACATAGACGCCGCATTGAATGCTGGCGCCCGCTAGAGCGACGTGCCTACAGGGCGGCCATATTGGAACAGTAAAACTCGCTCCGACAGTGCATCCACAGACACAAGGAATAGTGTTTCTACACAATAAAAGTGATAATAAATCGCTCAGTTGTCAAGCAATTTTCACGGGGTTTGTTTGTCAAACGTCAGACATGACAGACAGACAAACAGAGATAGAACGAAAAGAACACAGAAAATGTATAAGTCTTTATTTAAAGCATTTCTTAAAGGGTATACATTGCATTTGAGTATATGTGTGTGTGTTGTGTATATCTATACACATATATATTATTGCTATCTTTAATTTAGCTATTATCATATTATTATACTAATATTATTAATATATATACATACATATAGGTGTATATATATATATATATATATATATATATATATATATATATATATATATATATATATATATATATATATATATATATATATAACTATTATTAATATTATTATTATTATTATTGTAGACATAGGATCTGCTGTCTCTAGTAAGTGCTACTTTGCTCTGAAAGGAAAAGGAAATAGTACATTGATATGGAGGTAATTGAATTAACTAACAAAGAGATATCAGGGACATGAGCTGAAAATTTAACTAGTGATCTCAGTGAACTTGCCTCTGCATTAAAAACTTATTTTACTGCATCAGTGCAGAACCTCTCTCACACATTTGATGCAAGAATTAAAAAATAGGGTAACACTTTCTATGAAGGTCTAGTTTATAATGCATTAGGAGCACATGCATAAGACATTATAATGCATTAGGAGCACATGCATAAGACATTATAATGCATTTATAATGCTTTATACATGTCATTATAATGGTGTATAATCATGTATAATAACTTATACCAAGGTTTATAAAGTATTACAAGTGTCGACATAATGTATTATACATTAAGCACTTATAATGTTTTATACCTGCATATAAAGTGACAACAGTGTTTGAATGAAGAATCTGAAGTCCTGGGTCACATAACATATTATAACCATCCATACTCTAGCCAGTAGTAAAGACACACATAGAACTGCTCAACATAGAACAGATACTAAATGCTCGGTTACGGAAAGGGCGTAATGCCTTATAAATATCAATAATATGTTATAGGATGACTTTAATATGTTTTATATGTTATATGTCTTTAATATGTCTTTAATATGTTATAGGATGACTTTAAGAGCTTTTAGTAAAGTGACAACACTGTATAACGTTATTACCAATTGTATGACATAACACAATTATAATCACTTAGGAGCAGTATTTTGGTGGCTGTAAGTAAAGTGTAAGTCAACCATAATGATGTTTAAAGCAACTCTTTATTTTGCAGAAACAAAATGGTTTGTTGACCTATGGAGAGAATATAGGTCAATAAAAAAACAAGTCTCTTACCAAACCAAAATCAGAAAAATTGCATATTACTTTGTTCATCTTTAAAAAATACTTTTACAGCTCTACAAGTTTTAAATACAAAATAAAACAGGTAGAGGCACAATATTTTGGTACTCTTATCAGCTGATGTACCTAATTTTTCAACCGTTACGAATTGCATATTTACGAATGTCATGCAGGAGCCGGCCAATGATATGAAATCTATGATTCCTGCCCAACCAGTATTCCCACTCAATCACTTTTAAATGTTCTTGCAAAAAGTTTTGTGGTACGGTTTCCACGGTGCCCTCCACACTTGAACCTTGAACGTCTGCCACGCACGTTCCAAATGCTGAGTGTGGGCTCCAGTGTTTGGGTCAACAAAATGCCTTTTATGGCATACTGTGTGATGGTCAAATCCCAAATCTCCAAGTTGCCCGCTGGTAAGCTCGCCATTCATCAGAGACAATCTGTGAGCCTCCTCTCACATGGTGTATTATGGTTGGCAGGAGATCTTCTCTCGAACGGCCTCTCACCACCTTCAGTATGGGTCTTCTTGATGTTTGCCCAACTTCAAGTAAGCCCAAAACCCACTTTTTTGTGCGGCGCCAGGCAGGTCCAAGGCGTCCTCTGTTATACTGCAAAACCAAATATTTTCAGATGGAGTAAAAAAGCTTTCTTGGAAGCCACTTTTCAAAACAGCTCATTACTTTTTTTAAATTCACACTGCAAAAAACAAACAACAAATGGATAATTTACAAAAGAAATACACACTACTTACTTTCCTCTTGTGAGAGAATTTGCTTTCATCTAACATCACAAAGCAATGACGTCCACCAATCTTCAATTTCCCCTGGTGTCTCAGTTTGTCAATGGCTGTAATGCAGACCTTGAGAGATGGAAGTTCAATATTAGAGCTTGTTCAACAAAATATATTCTACTGCTTTAAAATAAATAAACATTTTACTCTGTCACACATACATGTCAAATGTAAGTTGTGATCTCCAATTATGCACTATTCCTGATTTAAGAAATAATGTTGGGTAGCAAACAAGAGGAGACTCAAACAGGGGCAATGGTTGGCAACTTGTTTTTCTGACACCACTTGAATGCAGCACACATATTATGTATAGAGGCAAAGTTATGACCTCAAAAACCTATGCACTATAGCTTAAAAACCCTTTCATATCACTGATACAACACCTTTCTCAAAGTGGAAGCCATCTTCGTCAAAGTGCGACTGCTGCTGGCAATGCCATCCTCCATCATATCCATCTGTCTCAGCCTCAATCCCTGAGAATACCTTTGACAGAAATGGTTGATCTTAGTAAAATTATACATTAAAACATAAATCATGTACAGGCAATCAGAAGTCTATGAATAATTTGGACCTCAGCATTTATGGTATTAAAATGGGTAATGTTAGCAAAAAACACCAACCGATAGATGAACTCCAAATGGCTTCGGAGAGGCCTGCGAGAGTTGAAGAAGATCGATCCACTTCTGACAGATCTCCTCTTCTGGCGATGGCCTTTTCTGCCACAAGACCTAATGGTTGAGTAAGAAAAATAATGTTAATAATTATTAATTGTAACTGATAATTACAAAATATTACATCTGTGCCTACAGCAGGGTGGGGATATACCCATACCAGATGTCATTCATTACATATGCGTTATGGATAAGGGTATGTGCTACATGAATAAACAATTAATAATATCCTAGGAAAAAACAACAGAGCGCTCCTCAAGTTGTCACCTGAGTGGGCTGCAGGTGAGCCGGCACGACAGTGTCTCCTTCATTCTTTTTTTTTTTTTTTTTTTTACTAGCCCCCCATCCCGGTCAGACATGTCTCTAAATTGCACACTGGCCTGCAGCCACAACTCAAACTTCATGGTGCACACTATGGGGTGGCCCCACTCTTGGACAGTTTTTAATGAGAGGCAATGCTGCCCCGACATTTGCGCCCACACAACAATGTACAGTAATGTACAGTAGTAAGTTTTGCAAAACACCATCATCAGCGGTCCCGTAAAAAAACAATGAAAACCGGACATATTTATATGAATTCATCTCCCCCTCCCTCCTCCGAAGCCGTTGACAGGATGTGAAAAGTGGACATGTCTGAGCATAAAATTAACGTAGCAATGGCGTTTCTTACCATACATATCCATCAGCTTTGGAGACAACGTTTAGGTGCATGGGCCTTTTGCAGGTGGAGCAGATCATGCAACGCTTTAGGATTCCTCTTCTTTGCATCCATACAACTGTTTCTCTCCGGCTGCGTATCGTGTCCTCTTGTCGTATTAATCGACGAATTTCACCACTCAATAAATTTGCCATGTTGGCATCCTTCACCTGACCTGACCTGAAGAGCGGGCAGCGACGATCTCATGGATCCATGCGATCTCCCGCTTGCGTCCAAAATTGCCTTCTGGGAATGGTGCGTTCACCAGAATGCTGGGAAAAGGGAATTCCGAGTTGTTAAAAATAAATTGAATGGTTCCCCTTGTTTAGTTTAAAGTCTTAAATTCTGCTGTCTTTTCAGAGCCACTTTTTGTTGACATTTCAACGTACATTTCATTTGTAATTATACATTATAATGGTTGCTTAGTTTATCTTACACTATGATTACAGCAATATGTGGAGGTTAATTGCTATTGTATTGACTAAATTAGTTAGCCTGTGTTGGCAGCCAGGTGGCATTAGCTGAGAGGTTTTGCAAGTGAACTGAAATCATGAAGCAATTGAATTTATTTACAGCATGAACGGAATTTATTGATTGTCAGAAGCCAGAATTTCCAAGTTCTGATTACTCCTGAACGTCGCACAGGGGATCACGAAGACGACAGAGGAAAGACGCACTTGACTGCAGGTTTGAAAAGGAAGGCGGGGGACGGTTACGGTCTGCAAAAGGCAACGAAACCAAACTCTAAGGTAATATTTTTCAACACACAGACTGTAAAACATTGAACAAAATGCATATAAGTTATTTTGAGGTGTTTTGGCCTAAGTTTTGTCGGCCAAGCTTAAACGTTAGCATCCAGGCCACATGGGTAAGCTAACGTTAATCCAGCCAACATGTTGAAAAAGCAAATGTTAGTGCATAGTGTTAATGTGGGAGCGTTTTGCTGTAAAGTTTGAATCAAATTCAAACTAAAAATAGCCAAAGAATAATACTTAAAACTCTAACCCTCGATTATGTTTTATGAATAGCCATGTACACGAGAAGGGGAGCTGTGAATCCTCCGCCACCAAAAGACAACAGGGCTTCCACTCCTGCTGTGGAGGAAGAGAAAATGGGTATGTTTTGCCATTTTAGGTTGTTTCTTTTTCTGTATTGTATTGTATTGTCCAAAAATCATCATTAAACGTGGGCTTTGTTCATAATATTGAAGCGTGTAAGTTAGAGCTGAAACTTTCATATTCAAACCATTTAACACATTCGAAAATTTTAAGTTAAGGTTAGGTGATGCCTGGTTGAGTCATATCCAGCATAGGCCTAAACTTGGCATAGCATCCCTGTCATAGCTATTAGCTAAAATAATTTCATTTAATATTTACAAAAATAATTTCTTGTTTTCTTTTTTTTTGTGATCCTTGCTAATGTATTGTGTGCAGCTCCTACAATGAAGCATGAGCTGGCTATGATCAAACTTCAGCTGGAGGCAGAGAGAGAGCGCGGGAGACTCCGAGAAGAAACCATAGAAATGCTGAAGTCAGATAAAGACTACCTTCAGCGTGAACTGACCAGCAAGGCTGACTTAATGAGGGAACTAGTCAAATCTGGGAACAGATCGGTGGAGCCATCATCTAGTTCAGGTGATCAGTTATATAGAATTTTCACACATTTGAATTTTGACATCCACCATCTTGGATTGTTCTACAATGTTTGTTATAACTAGAAACACAATAAGAAAAAAAATATGAATTAATGTCTTAGAACTGTGTCTTTGTGTGTGTTTGATTTATTGCAGCAGAGTCTTCCAAGAGTCAGGTGAAAAGAGTTTTCATCTCTGATGAAGAATCTGAAGTTGCTTCGACCTTAGCCATCGACTCGGCATTGTCTGATTCGTCCTTGGAAGATGACTCCAAGAAGAAGAAAAAGCAGAAGAAGAGATCCCCAAAGTTGAGTGGAACCCCCAAACCAGAAACCAGTCGTGTTCGAGGTAAGATTGTTTTATACATCAGTAATGAGTGAAATTGACTGTTTTAACTGTGTTTTTTTTAACTGCTTGCATAAAAAACCATTAAATATAAACCATGAACTAATAATGAATAAAAAGGTAGAACAGACTGTATTTTACTAAAAAGTGAATTATTTTTGACAGTATGTCATCAACTCTAAGACTTTTTGTGGTCCTCAAGAGATAGCCAGTTTCACAAAACAAAATTAAAATTCTTGACTGATTCCAGAGGGGAAATTGTGTAATGTTACTGTGTCTCTCATAAAAATGAATGAGAGCAGGGCAAAAATAGAACAAAAATATGTTATGTATATATACAACATTATGTACTCTCTCCTTTCATATACTGCACATACCAGTTAAACCGCATTCTCTTTACAATGACAGATGAACTTTTTTTTTCTTTCAGTGAAAAACTGCAGAGAGACATCCTTATAAAGGTACAAGGCAGTGCTGAAGAGCTACAGTGAGGGGGGGTCCATGAAATCTGCCTTTGAAGAAGTCGGTGTTGACCGCAACACAATCGCCAGAACAGCGGTCATCGCAGAGCTCAGCCTTGCAGCCCCTGAAGCTTTCAGAGCTCTAGGCCAGTGGAATGAGAAGTTTGAAAAGCTCTCCACCTTTGTGGATAGATGTTGGCGCGGCTTATTAACAGCTGAGATTAAAGAGTGGCATAAGCGAAATGAAAAGAGAATGGTAGCTTTGCTACCCATTGCACATTAAAATGTGCAAAAAAGCTAACTCTGTTCCAAGTTTTAATTTGTTAATGTTATAAATTGCATTTCTTTAGTCTCTCAGGGTGCAAAGAATTTAAAATTGTGTGAGCTATGCTTTTTTTTTTTTTTTTTTTTACAGGATTTCAATTGTATTGAATATGTACAGAATATTGCACATGCACCTTTTTTTTTATATTTTTGGTTTTGAAATCTGCCTTTGAAGAAGTTGGTGTTGACCGCAACACAATCGCCAGAACGGCGGTCATCGCAGAGCTCAGCCTTTGTATTGATATGTACAGAATAACATGCACCTTTTCTTTATATTTTGTTTTTGCAAAATAAAGTTGTTTTAAAAATCATTATGGTGTATACTTTTTAACTTACACTTTACTTACAGCCACCAAAATACTGCTCCTAAGTGATTATAATTGTGTTATAATGTCATACAATTGGTAATAACGTTATACAGTGTTGTCACTTTACTAAAAGCTCTTAAAGTCAGCCTATAACATATTATTGATATTTATAAGGCATTACGCCCTTTCCGTAACCGAGCATTTAGTATCTGTTCTATGTTGAGCAGTTCTATGTGTGTCTTTACTACTGGCTAGAGTATGGATGGTTATAATATGTTATGTGACCCAGGACTTCAGATTCTTCATTCAAACACTGTTGTCACTTTATATGCAGGTATAAAACATTATAAGTGCTTAATGTATAATACATTATGTCGACACTTGTAATACTTTATAAACCTTGGTATAAGTTATTATACATGATTATACACCATTATAATGACATGTATAAAGCATTATAAATGCATTATAATGTCTTATGCATGTGCTCCTAATGCATTATAAACTAGACCTTCATAGAAAGTGTTACCAAAAATAGCAGCACCAGATTTTTAATAAGCCAATTTTTAAGACAACCGAATTTCTTGAAATTAAAGTTTGTAAGATCCTCTGCACTTTATGCCTCAAAAGCAAAACATACATTTAAGTAGGATTCAACATTTCTGAAGAACAATATTAACTCCATCAGCACCTCTTTACATTCTTCAGAAAACTGCTGCTTGTCGGTGTCCTACAAAGCTCCAGTCTTAGGGCCTTTTATTATTTAGAATCCAAGCAGCCACGTAACAACACCGTTTGTGGATTAGAACAAAAAAACTGGTTTTATTTAAACAACTCCAAGATCACATTACTATAACTAAGGTTTAGCTTCAGGGTGGAACCAAGGGCCACAAACAAACCAAAATACTAAAAATAGAACAACAATTACAAACCTGAGAAAACACAAATGACCAATAGGCTTCCCTGCCTAGCTAGCAAAAAAACAGGGAAAACGAATATCTCACTCAATGGCAGTCCTACCCTACTCTTCAACACAAAACCTACTTTAATTCAATATAATTGTATATTGGTATAGCACCAAAATCATTAAAAAAAACATTTTATCTCAAGGCACTTTACAATATCACAGAATAGAAACCCAACAGTTCCCCACAGTGAGCAAAGCACGGTGGCGACAATGGAGAGGAAAAACTCCCTTTTACAGGAGGAAACCTCCAGCAGAACCAGGCCAAAGTGGACGGCCGTCTGCCTCGACTGGTCGGGGTATAAAGGGAGAAACAGAGCAAGAGAAAGAAGAGGAGAGCGATGAGGGGAGAAAGAAAGAGAGAGAGAGACCATGGAGAGACATAGAGAACACATAGTTGTATTCAACCAACAGGTGTAATAGCAAATAACAATTAACCAATAACAATAATATACTAATAATGTAGCAGTAGTGTAGGGTACGGGTCTCTCGCAGCTCCAGACCAAAGTTACCTGTAAAAAAGAAGAGGGGTGGGGGG